>PVKE010033727.1:0-17768 GCA_004027555.1 Craseonycteris thonglongyai
TGGGTCCTGCCTGGGCCGGAGCCGGGATTCGATCCTCGGTCCTCGTGGCCTCAAAGCAAGCGCTCAACCCGCTGAGCCGTCCCGGCTTTTCCCTAGGAAAAATATATTTTAAAGTGGAGCTTATTAAAAATTCACAACATTTTCATTTTTAACTTCATTCTTACCAACAGTCCCTTTTATTATGATTTTGATATTTTTATCAAATTCAAGAAAATATATTTTTAAAATGGAGATTATTAAAAATTTACAACATTGTCGTTTTTAACTCAACCACAATTTCGTATTTCCTTTTAGTGCACAAAATTCTGTTAGCTCATATGCACTTCCTCAATAAAATCGCTTTCATTTGCTGAATGTAGTAATTTCTAGTTAACTATTCTAGTTAACTAGTATTAATACAAGTTTATAATTGGCAACAAGAATCTTACAATAAAGAAAGGTTTTCTTCAGCTAGGTTGACATAAAATTTTTAAGGTGTCTTTTTATGAAACACTGAAATTAAAAACTAAAAACTAATTAGCAATTTGTCATTAAGCTTTATGCAAACAATTGGATATTGATGGTCTAAAAGAGAAATTAAAATGCAAATAAATTGCTTTATTATTGTTTATTTAGAAATTACTAAATATAATCACTAAACACAACTGGTCTAAAACCAATAAAGTTATGACAAGCTAGTATTAAAAATTCTGTTAATATGTATAAGAAAACAAACGCTGTTATTTTAGTTAAATTCAATAATAAGTCAAAAGATGGAATTGAAAATTAGGATGAAACAATGTGCAAATAACAGTGTTCTCAGGAGCAATGAGGAAGCACACAAGAAGGAACTTTAAGGAGATGACTACTAAGTTCAGAAATAAATATCAGTGGCCTGAGGCAAAAACGATGTGGAAACATAGGACCTATGACCTGATAAAACAAAGCTATTTAGAAATCTGTAGCTGGGGCATTGAACAACACATGGAATAAGAGCATACAACTGGTTGACACTGAATGAGAACAACCAAGATATTCAAGATTTCCAGTTAGAGGTTTAGTGCATGTCAATCCCATTCAAAAAACAATGCAGAGATGACTGTTTTTATGTGTTTTTATTGTTTTTCTGCTTCCTCTTGATTTAGTACACACCACTAAGAGTAACAGAAGATAAAGCATTCATTTGAAGAAGTAGACTTTGAGATGCTTCATCTGCCTTTAAACCCAGGTACTTCTCTGGAAAGTTAGTGAACACTCAATTATGGGAGTCACATGAATGAATAAATTCCCCACATAAAAGCAAGAAGATTAAGAAAACAAGACAAAGAGGCAGAAGCTATAAACTTGGTTAGACCATCTTTTGAGATTCAGTGAGAGAAAAATATTTCTGACTTAACAAGGTGAGAATCAAGAGGTCTGAGTGGCATCAACAAGGAGGTGGTGGGAAAGTCAGTGTCAAATAGCAAGGAAACATCAAATGCTACAGAGAGGGGAAGAAAAAAGGCTTTGATTTGGAAATTAGATGTAATTGGTATCTTCTCACAGTCTTTTCTTTCTTTCTTCTACTTCATTGCTGGTGGAGTAGAAGCCAGACAGCAGTGGGTTAAGATTGCAACTGAAAGAAATTATATCAAACTAGGTCTGAAAAGATAAAATCAGTTGTGAGTTCAGAGGACAACTTATTCTTGAGAAGATTGAAGGTTTTCTGTTTGGAGTATTTTATTTCTTTACTTTGCTTTTTCTTTCTCTCTCTCTCTCTCTTTTTTTTTTCTTACGATGCTTAGCCTCTTCAAAGTGTAGAATTAATCCCCCCATTTTTTTTTTTTTCCATTTTGAGATAAATTACTTTTCTGTCAACCTGGGAATTTGAAAGTTTTATTTTTATTAATTTTTGAAAGTAGAATTCACTGAATTACTATAGATAATATCTTTCTGGGATCTCCCTTCATATTTTTTTTACTCTCAATATACAACCCACATGTATGATTGGGACAGCCACAGTCTCTAATTACTGCATACTTTATTTTTAATTTAACATCAGTATTCAATGAGAAATTAAGTCTGTACTTAGAACTGACAAAAATTAAAACATTAAATGTTTGAGTATTTATGTAAATACTTCAATATTAAGTTCCCTTTTTCAAGACATTACATTGACATTTGAAAACAGGTAGAAATAACATTTTTTTTCTTTAAATGATCATACAATTTAGCTAAATGTTAGTAATTTTCTTAAGGAGTCTGAGTACAATAAATAATTAAAGTCAATTTGATGATGCATTAAGACATATATGTGCAATTTGTTTTGATTGAACTTAGATTGATTGATCACATGAAATTAAGTTTACCACCAAAATGTACTACTTACTGTACTATAATACAAACATTTTTTTTCAAAATCTTTCCTATTGTGTCTTTTCCCAGAGCTGGTAATTGCTGTTACAAACTGTCCTGCAGCAAATATGTTCCACTGAAATCAACCTAAATTATTCTGATGTCCATATGTCATTTCTTAGATGTAAGCCTGAGACATCATTAGCACTAATGATGTGAGGCTGCTTTTTGTTGATATCTGTCCCTATTTAATGACCCAACTACCTGAGGCAGTTTTGATACCTTGGAAAAAAAAAAAAGAGAGAAAATCATGCAGCATCTGCTTCAGGAGAGATTTGATTACAAGTTGTTGACTAAGCAAGCCTACATAAAACATTTTCTGCTATCCTAGCAGAAATGACAAAAGAACTTAGACCTTCAAATTATTTGTGCTTGCTTTCAAAGCAAATATTTGGTATTATTTTATTTACATTTAACATAAAATTGTTTTGTTTTCTTCAGATTTCAGGAAAATAAAAGTCACATTTTATTTTTGAGATATTAAAAGAACACCCATTCACTGATACTCACATGTAAAAGAAAATGAAAGGTACATGTTAAAATTTTCTGGCTAAATGAATAGAACGTGGCCATAAATACATGGGGTCCCTAAATATGCCACCGGGGCAACTAGCATTTGTCACACATTACTAACTCCTCTTCATTTACAAAAAGATATATATTTTTTATGTATTAATGATGAACATTTATAGAATGATTCTCTAAATTAGATCCACTGACCCAATCAACTGGTTGAATTTTGTCTTGCAGCCCGGGTCTTCAATGTTGAAAGGCCATGTAAAAAACATTTTCAATAACAACTTAAAAACTGCAGCAAGAGCAGAGAAACATGTTTCCTCAGTAACAAAAATTATTTTAAATCATTAACCTGATTAACATTTCACCTGGTCTTCATTTAATGTGCAAGCAGGCCGTTGCTGACCATAATTACTCAGCTACAAAGCAAGTGGTCAATTAGATACACAATTACCCAATTTGCATGCACAGAAGTGAATTTTATCACTAAAGTTATTTCTAAGCATCTTAGATATAATATAAAGGTAAAATTTCACCTGCAACATAAGGTGCATATGTGTTAACGAGAAGACAGAAAATGCTAAAAACCCCATCATAGCAAAAATGTAACCTTTTACATATGAAATAAAGTTTACTACAGAAAGTATTAAAAATATTGAAGATGTTTGATGGGACAGCGAGAATAATTCATTAACTCATCTAACAATTCACGAATATCTATCATTAACCTACTGTGTAGCAAATGTGTTAAGTAATGGGAATACAAATTATTTTAACACTTTTTTTAACATTTATCTTATTGTTTGAGAGAATGTGAGACAGTGAGAGAAGGGGGTGGGCCCAGACCAGTCTCCATAGTTGCACATCACTACTTGTGACATGGTTTCATTCCACACAGGTGGATGTGGGGCCACACAGGGTGGGAACAAAACTCAGGGCCTCCTGCATGGGAGGTGAGAACATTTGCCACCATCCAGGAGGTTACCAGCTTCATCACAGTTCATCATGTGGGTTTTCATGGGCCAGGGAGGGGATTCGATCCTGCAACCTCACTGTTGCAAGGCAAGCGCTCAATCACTGAGCTATCCCAACGTCCCTTAACAGATTTTGAGTCAAGTTATTCATCTCACTATTTCCACAGCTTATTTATAGCACAGAAAACACTAAGTATATAAATTCAGCTTAGAAAAACTCCAGAGTAAAGGTGTTACAGGCAGTTATATTTGTTTAGAGAGTAGAATATTCAGTTTAAAGTAAGATACATTTTACTTTATTTTCGTATCATAGAAATAAAAACATGCCAAATTGCTCCACATTGATAGACTGAGGTTGCATCCTGAACAAACTTCAATAAATTTCCCTATTTTCTATTTCTTAAAAGATGAAGCCTGCAAACCCAGGGAAGAATCTCTATCATCACACTTTTTCAAGATTTCACTCTACCAGGGATTTTCATACGTTTTCACTTAATGAACTCTGCTTTGTTTTTTTGTGTGTTTTGGGGTTTGTTTGTTTGTTTGTTTATTAAATACCTTCCTCTGCTATTAAAGTAAATATTTAATTTCCCTTATATTACAAACCTAAATTCATTAGACATCCCAACATATGTGTTACGTTCTCATCTCTGAGAGGAATCTGCAGGACCCAGATAGGCAGCAACAGGTCTCTACGTGATCCGAGACTACTGCTGAGGCGCTTTAGCCGTGGAAATAACCCCAGAGTTACCAGTGCCTGTACTAGGGACTTCAGAGCATTTCAATGACCACCCAAGTTCCCAGCAAAGGTGAGGTTGGCTGGCAGATCAAATTCAAAATTTAGTTTTAATTTCAGTTTATCCAAGCAAAACTTTTTTTTATTTAAATTAAGTTAAAGTTACAGTGACCTTTCTTCCCTAATCCATTTGCAATAAAACAAAATATATATTAGAATCATTTTAGACACATACATACACACACACATACACATCACAAGAGCCTTTTTAATTTTTTAGAAGTCCTTAAAGTCTTGGGGTTGGTTTGGTTGGTTTGGTTTATCTTCTTGAGGTCACAATGATTTTGATCTATGCGATATACAGAGCTTTTTGGGTATGTGTCCATGGGAAAGACGAAGGGCTTCCGAGACAGAACAGGTCATGAGAGCCAAGTTACTGGTTACCAGATAACCACGAAACGGCAAAGTCACTTCCACAATTCGAAAGAATTTTCTAAAATGACCACCAGAAGGCAGATTGCTCTCTTCAAGGATGTAGAATGAACTCTTCCAACTGAACACAATAGTCAGAGAGTGATCTAGTGGGTGTGGCAATATTCATGGGTAACCTAATAGTACGTCTGAAGTTTCAAAGTTAAAGTAATTTGAGTTTAAGAAAGAGGAGAAGAGTTGGTGTGAATGGTTCAACTAGCGTACTTACAAAATTTTTCACCAAATTCAGAATCAGATTTTAATTTACAATTAAGAGACGACATATGATTACCAAAACAAACAAACAAAAAACCAAAACAACCCCCCCCAAGTTAAATAAAATCTATAAATAAAAAATTAAGAGTTTGAGAATTGTATTGTCAATATAGTTGTAATTAGATAACATACCTTGTTATTTTCACTGGTTTTGAATTTAACCTACAAATGATTTTTATTGCATATGTTTAAAGAGACAGAGAGATGATCCCTTCTTTATTAAGTCATACTCGCAAAAGCAGGAGATTTTAGAATTACAGGTATAGAATTCCAAGCCACAACAAAGCTTATCTTCTCAGCCACAGCAACTTGTATAATTTTAGGTGAAAAAGCACAAAAGGAAACAATCAATTTCAGTGACCTGAAATGACTGAAAAAATCATACAATAACAGAAATTTAGGTGTCAGCCCTATTACCTTGGTCCAAACATAAATCATTCTAATCTTGTTTTGGAACTTTCTAATCATCGGTTAGTTCTTATTTCTCCTCACATCTGTGGTAATTGTGTTTACACTACTGAATGCTATAAAATAGCTATGATTACCCCTACCACCAAGCCAATATATACCTGTATTTAAACCATGGCCAAAACACACTTGCATAGTTTAAATCTCCAGGAACTTAAAAGCCTGTGAACATGAACAGACAATGCAGGCCTCTTGGTGGGTAGCAGTGAGAAATGAGGCACTAACCTTTTTCATTAGGTATTTACAACTGAAAGAGACTAATACTCTGCCTCTTTTGTTAAAATCACCAAACTCAAATTTACTGTGAAAATTCAAGTTGATTAAAATTACTTTTATTTATTCTTGATATATACATTGTAAATATTAAAAATACTTACATAAACTTAATTCTCAAAACAGGTGTAATCTTTCATTGACTTATGAAAATAAATGTGAGTTATTTGAAAAAAACTGTCATATATCCTAAGAGAAAGATTAACACACTAATACTACACATTCTATGAAAAACTATCCAAGTCAATCAGTCAAACGTTCTTTAATACCTACTTTGTCTGACCAATAAAACCATTCTTAAGTTAAAAACAAACAAACAAAAAAAGCTTTTATTTTCTTGTCTTTAAATGCTATCAGTTTCTGAGATAATTACATTTCACTAGAAAAATAATGGAGGCTTTACAATCACTCACACATACACACAACACTTAAAGGATTGCTTACGCAGGTATTGAAACTATCTACAGCGATCCCTCGTTTTTCGCAGTCAATGGGGACCAGAACCTTCCGCGAAAGCTGAAAAACCGCGAAGTAGGATTTGCCCCTAGGAATTTTCTCATGGGTTGATGTCGCACCGGACACCAATCACGCGCCTTTATGAGAGCCCGTGGGATGGACTCTGAGGCAACTCATCTCTTTGTTTGACATGCAGGGATCCTTCTCTCTCGCGCATCCACATGAAACAACGCTCCTTTCCACAATGTGGCTGCCGACATGGTTGTATTTTTTCATTTTTATTTTTTGATGAATATTTTGGGAAAACCCGCGAAGCACTGAAGCCGCAAACCATGAAGCGCGAACTGGTGAGGGAACACTGTACCTCTGAGTAAAAATTGTCATGTTCTTTTAGTATTAAGATGCAGGTTATTTAAAGAATAGGAAGGAATGTTCAGGGAGGACATGTTGTATCATTCCTACTTAATTTGAGTCGATTCAATAAAAAGCACTTAGTATGCTTCAAACATGAGGCCTAAGTCTTTAGAAATCACTTTATCATACCTTTTTGTTTTTTTCACAAATTCTAATTCATTTATTTGCTTCTGAGGTCAACATATAAGTTCCTTAAAGAACGAGCCTGTATCATTTCTCTGAATCCTACAATCACTGAACCACAGTGAACACTCAATAGATGGTTGTTAAATAGCGAACTCTGAAAGGCTTGACAGAAATTATTTTAAAAATCAGGGCACCTGATAAAAAAAAATTAAGTGGAAACCTGCTCAGGTTAAACATTTCCCATTAGCTTCTTCATAGGTTAGAAAAATAATGGATTGATACTCAAAAACTACATAGGGTAGGTTGAAAAAAAAGATAAAAATTTACTCAATAGTTCGCAGCAGAAAGAAAAAGAGAGAGAGAGAGGAAAGAAAGGAAGGAAGGGAGGTAGGAATGGAAGGAAGAGGAAAACAGAGGTAAAGAGGAGAGACCGAGGGAAGGAGAAAGGGACAGATGGAGGAAAGAGTAAAGGAAGAAAGAAATAAAGGACACTATCATGTCAGATATGTATTATTATTACATGCTTGGAACTGCACTTAATACTCTCCAGCTGGTTAACTCTTTTAATTCTGATATCTGGAAACCATTCTATGGAAGGGGCATCGTTTCTTTCTACAGAAGATCCCCCAAATCTGAAAAGTTACAAGATTTCCCCACCAGGAGCGCTTGGAGGTGCCCAAGGTTCACAACTCCATCTCCGCATCACCGTTCACCACCATTCCACTCTGAACGCAGAGCAGCCTGTGTGTCCAGACTCTTTTGCAGGTAACAGGCTAAGGTACAACATTCGTGCTCAGTTTTTCATATTCTTCTAGGCTCGGCTCTGTGCAGAGGGCAAGGTTTTGCAGAACTGGCAGGCGACAGACTGAGAAAAACTGAGAACACACTTCATTAATGAGAAAGAAGGCTGGGACACTGGTGTTGACGTCGAAGGCTCGACTTGATGTTCCCATTTCTGTAAGAGCTGGGGAGTGAAAATAGGCAGAAGATTCCCACAGAAGGTATTCAGCTAAAGAGAGCTATAAGCGTTCATCAGAACAGAGTCAAGAGGAATACAAAAGAATTTATTAAGAGAACACAAAGTTTTTACTCCTCTCTTACCACACAATCATGCTCACTTAAAATATTATCTTCAGGGATATATTTTGGGAATTAAAGCTCAACTAACCTAGGGACAAATTACATAAGCAACAACTTCTCCTATTTTTAGAATATACTTTTAAGAAAGTGAAGTTTTGCTCATCTTTACTTCACTATTATGCCTGGAGAAGTACGGACCAAAAGGTTAGGATTTATTTCAGATGGTTTTTTCCAACTGCAGAGTCCTAGTCAAGACTCAGAAGGGCTAGGGCATGCGGGACAGCTCAGCAGGTGAGTGCTTGCCTCGCAATTGTGAGGTCTGGAGTTCGATTCCCCGCTTCGGGCAGGCCTGTGTGCTGAGCTGCATTGCAACCAGTAACCACCAGGATGGCTTTGTGGTGAAGACTGTCACCTCCCATTTGGGAGGTCCCAGTCTGGCTCCCGCCCTACAAAGCCCCACATCCAGCTGTGTGCAATGAAACCATGTCACAACTAATGATGTACAACCATGGAGACTGCTCTGGGCCCTCTCCCTTCTCTCTATTAGCTTCTCTCAAAACAAAATAAATCTTTAAAAATGATTCAACAGGACTGTATTTAATTGATCAACCATTAAGAAGAGTCAAGGTGGCATGTGGAAGAACTTTGGGTTTAGAATCCAACCAACTTGATTTTACATTCAGTTCTGTTACTCCAGAGCACTGCGCTTTTTCATAAATGATTTAAACATTTTGTTCCTCAACCCACTTGCCAATCCTAATAAAGATAAGTGCGTCTTACTCATAAAGAGAAGCAACATGAAAACGTTTCGCAAACACTGGAGTCTAATACAAGTATCTTCTTTTCTTGTTATGAGCAAATATTTCTTGAGTAATAAATCTTGTGCCAGTCCTGTGATAGGCACAGCAGATATACACAGACTAAAGTTCCTGTCCTCTTTGTACTAAAAGCTAATGGGGGATAGCAAGAAATATACACACATTGTCTTTATTAGCAGCAGAACGGCCCACATTATTGATGAAGCACTGCGTACTAGGCACTATGTTAGAAATGTTACTCATATGAATGCACGTGCTCTCAACAAACTCATTCTCTCAATTACCATTATCCTCATACAGCCATATGCAGGCTGCTATGGGAATCATGGAAACCTGGCTCGATGAGGTCAGTCCTTCAGAAATGTCACTGTGGAGAAGCCGGGATGGCTCAGTGGGTTAAGCACTTGCTTTGCAGTGCCGGGGGCCAAGGATCGAATCCCAGCCCCGGCCCGTGTGGACCCACATGCTTAACTGGGATGTGCTTCCCAGATGGGAGACCCCAGTTCGGTTCTCACCCTCCCCCCAGGTTGACCCCTGGCTCAAGGGGGTGAGCCTCCTACACGAGAGGCTCCCAGCCCAGTTCCCACCCTGCATGGTCCCTGCCCAGCTGTGTGGAACAAAACCATGTGGAAAACTGCTGACATATAACTATGGAGACTGCTCTGGGCCCTCCCCGTTCTCTCTGTTTCTCTCTGTCTCTGCCAAAAACAATGAAATAAATCTTTTAAAAAAGGAAAAGAAAGATCACTGTGATGGTGTTAGAGAAAAGATAATGGAAGGGAAAAATATTAGGGCAAAAAAATGGTGTGATGCTTCTGTTTTAACATTATAGCATTATTATAAGAGTTGTTTTCTAGAAATGTAGAAAATGATTCTAGACCTATGTCAGAGGTAGAATTGCTGGGATTTTAAATCAGATGTTCTGGTGGTGAACATGGGATCCAGAGAGAGGTCCATGTGACGCAGAGATGTGGGAAGAAGCTGGAAGGAGGAGTTTAGTTTTGGATTTGTACAGCATGTCTTCACGGTACGTGCAAGCAGACACGGGCCAGCCGAGTGTGGTACAGGGTCATGAGTGAGCCCTGAAGTGTTGACTGACAGAAGGTGACAGCAGTGACACAGTGCAGAGGGACACAACCATAATAACGCTGAAGTAAGTGGGAGCTGCAAATGAGTCCCCAAAACCATGTCCAGACAAGTAGGAGCCATACTAAGAAAACACCTGGACAAAGAAGTCAAATAAACAGAGAATTAAAGAAAAAAAAGCAGATCAAGTTTAAGTAAAGTCTTAGGGATTTTCTTTGACTTTAGTCAAAAAGAAGATATGGATAGCCTTGGTGAGATTTTTTTTTTTTTTTAAGATTTGGGGAGTATTAAAGAGAAATACAACTCAAAGAAAAACTATTTCTCTCTAGTCATAACCTTTCTGACACTATTGTGTGGGTTTTCCTCCCACACCAACACTCCGACCATTCAGTTCTGAAACTACCAAGAGTTACCAGAGGCCCCCCAGGCTTAGGGCGCAGGCTCACAAGACTGCCTTACTCCCCATTCCAGATGCCAGTCACAGCTCTGGGCCTCGTGTTCTTCTGACGGATCTGGGTGGTTGCCGTGACCCCCTCTTCAGGATAAATAATGTGCTAAAGGTGCTCACAGGACTCAGAAAAGCATTTCACTTTTTATTACTGGTTTATGAAGCAGGGGTCCCCAAACCCCACAACGGGTCCATGACTGGTTCGGAACTGGGCCACACAGCAGGAGGTGAGCAGTGAGCAGGCCAGTGAAGCTTCATCTGTATGTACAGCTGCTCCCACTGCTCACATTATAGCCTGAGCTCCACCTCCTGTCGGATCAGCAGCATTAGATTCTCACAGGAGCCTGATCCCTGTGGTGAAGGGTGCATGTGAGGGATCTAGGTGGTGGCTCCTTGTGAGAACCTAGTGCCTGGTGATCTGAGGTGGAGCTGAGGCGGTGATGCTAGTGCTGGGGAGCAGCTGCAAATACAGATGAACATGAGCAGAGAGGTTTCACTGCACAGAGACTATCATAAATCAACTGCTTGCAGACTCATATCAAAACCCTATCAGTGAGGAACCAGTGACAACCTGCATCTGGTGTTTGATTCAACCTGAAACCATCCCCACCCTTCCCCCAGTCTGCGAAAAAAAAAAAAATTGTCTTCCATGAAAGTGGCCTCAGTGCTAAAGACGTTGAGGACCACTGTTATAAAGGACACAACTCAGAAACAGCCAGAAGACAAGGTGTGTGGGATGGAGTGTACAATTTCCTGCTCTTCTCCTGAGCACCAACCTCCCAGCATCTCAGTAGCTTCAGCAACCTGCAAGCTCTTCAAACTTTTTCATTTAGGCATTTTTATGGAGTTTCCCATTACCCAGACGTGCTTATTAAATCATTGGGCTTTGATAATTAACTCTATTCCCAGTCCTCTCCCTGGAGGTAGGAGCCAGGTCTAAAATTTTCAACCATCTAATCACAAGGTTGGTTCCTCTGGCAACATCATTAGTATTAACTCAGGCATGGCTGAGGGGCTGATTGGGAAGAACAAAAGATGTTCCTCTCACTTGGAGCATTCCAAGGCATTAGGAGCTTTGTGCTAAGAACCTGAATAGAAGAATGAATAGATCTCCCACAAGTAGAGATTGCATCAGATTTCAGAGGAAATGTAAGTGCAGAAACTGAAGACATAAAGACAGCAAGTATAAACAGCTTTCTAGGAATATGGGTGTTAGGGGAAATCAGGATCAGAAGGGCTAAGGAGGCTGGAAAGAAACAGGGTATACTATTTTGTCAAAACTCTCCAAAGAGGTAACCGGGCAGGGCCAAGCCATTAACTTAAAACAACTGACAGAGGAAAAACATCTCAATGAGAAAATAATGACAATAATGGCCCTTGGATTCAATATTGACTTGTATTGGCTTCACAAAGTAACTGGATATGCAAGGAATTCCATGTCTTTTTTTTTTTTTTCTTTCAAGATTAGCTCTTACTGAGCAAGTTGAAAACTTTTAATCTCATCTAAGTTTCTTGTCTGTGTGTCTTTGAGAAGGCCAGAACCCCTATCCTGACCTGAGCTCCATCTGGATTTTCCACATCATCAGAACGGGCCTCTGATCAATCTTGGTGGCCTTTTCAAGAGCTCTGTCTGCAGACCGATATTTCTTTATAAAGGAAATAAATAAATTTTTTTTTTCATTTTTTAAATCTGAAGGTGTCATATACAGGACAAAAACACCCAATATACTATTTTCCCCATTAGTTTTTTTTGTTTGTTTGTTTTTTTATACTTATCTGTTGACACTTTCGGAATGGACATTTCTACTAACAATTTCCTGAGCATGGTGACAATTCACAGGCAAGGGTTGATGATGTTATGAGCAAAGGCTTTGTGTCATCAGGTTGCCAACAGGTAAGAATGAAACTCTTCACACCCAAGGTGTAGACTCCTTGTAGAAGCCGCACGGCCTGTAAATTAGACTGCTTTCCTCTGCACTAGATGTGTGTTCAAGTGCAGAGCTTGAAACCCATGCTTTTTTAAATTAGACATCATTAAAAGATAATGAAAATGACATCTTGAGGAAAAAAAAATTGAACATGCTATCAAAAACATGAGAGGCAAACGAAGCTGGATATTACAGAGAGCAAAGTTTTTTTCACATAATATTGAATATATTCTTGTAGCACTATCAAGATTGCATAAGCTTATGGAAAACAGTTATATTATATTGCAAGTACTAGGTATTTTATTTTTGTAAAGATTTATTTTACTATTTGAGAGGTGAACGAGAGAGAGAGAGAGAGAGAGAGAGAGAGAGAGAGAGAGAGAGAGAGAAGGAGGGCCCAGCGCAATCACCATAGTTGTACATCATTTGTTGTGACATGGTTTCATTCCACACAGGTGGATGTGGGGTCACACAGGGCAGGAACCAAACTCGGGGCCTCCCACATGAGAGACGAGGACTTTCACTGCCATCTTGGCGGTTCCCAGTTGCACCACAGTTCAGCATATGGAGTTGCACGGGCAAGGGTCAAGAATGAACCCCAGACCTCATGATTTCGAGGCAAGCACTCAATCGCTAAGCTATCCCAGCATCCCCAGTTAGGTATTTTAAAATGTGCTTTGACCCTTAGATAAACAAGACTTTTCTAGTTAACATTACTTCACGTTTAATTTAGTACCCTAGAGATAATATATTATAAAATTATTGATATTTCTGTTCACTGGGCATATATGTAAATAACAATTATATGTATGGGCAAACTTACCTTCCTGAGTCTAGTTTATCAAATAATATATATGGCAGGATAAATGTATTATATAAAATAATACTCTATTCTATACATGTGAAAAATATTCCAGGAATACAAATGATTTGGTCAATGAGATCTAAAATTCAAGACTTTTATATTTTATTTAGTACTTATTATTCTGTAATGTATCTCCTTAGGCTTCATTTTCTATTAATTCCAAAAAACAGTATTCTTTATTCATGCACTGACTGATCAAAGACTTATATGTAGCACAGTTCAGATGAGAAAAACAGATCTTGAGATTCATAAGCCCAATTCATGAAAAATTAATAGGGTCAAATAAAATTGTTTTTAATATTATCTGAGGAAAAACATGGAAACACAAAAATGAGGAAAACATAGTACTACTTTATAGAATTTTTAAAGAGAAACTAAAAATTTTAACCAACAGACATCCCTCTTATAATACTAGTTAAGATAAAGGTAGATTATAAATGCAGTTTAAAAAATATCGTTTTTACGTTTCTTGATTTAATGAAAGATTCTTTCACTTAAAATGCAAGTTTTAACGTCTTAAAACTTGCATGAAAAAAATCCTGAATTAGAATGATTTTATAGCAGATAGTGGTTGAATTTAAAAGCATTCAACCAGGAATAAATCACCACTGTGGGAAATTTCATTTTCATTTTCAATATACTTCCTTTTAGAGATGTGAACCACGATAACTGGTATCTGAAATACAGCAATCAATGTGATAAAATCCTGGAAAGTATTACGAATTAAAAATAAATGAGCTGGACCACAGAAGGAAGTTACAGAAAACAAAATAAATGCTTTCTCAGCACTGGAGCAAGTTGCATTACCGAGGGGCTGCTGACATTGGAAAAGATAAGTCATTAATACTTAAAGGGAAGTATGTCAATATATTTTATGACTTTTGTCTCAATATAAACGCGTGTCGAATTCCAAAACTGGGGTGAGCGAAGTGGAAGTCTGTTGGCCTATTGTGTGCCTGTTCCATGGTCAAGACTGTCTCCTTCTGCAGCTACAGAAACCGTACTACCGAGACGGCCTACAGAGAGTAAACCTTCACACTGCAGCTCCTGTTACCTGAAAAGAACCCAGAGTCCATGCAACGCCAGTCAGTTTCAAAGCACAGAGAAACTACTAGAGAAAAAGGTAGCTCGTACTTTTGCTTTGCTCACACATTAAACACAGCATATGTGTTTGTCATTCAATCTGTTCAGCATTTGCTCTAAATAGGGGTGTTTTAGAGTAAGGTTTGTCAATGGTGGCAGTAAGACAAGATAGTTGTTTTTTGTGGGGAGCCGACCTGTGCATTGTAAGATGGTTAGCCGCATCCCTGACTACTATCCTGTGGATCAAATATCATCCCTACTCCTGAGTTACAACAATCAAAAAAGTCTCCAGACATTGCCAGAAGTACCCTTGGGGTAGCATCGCCTCTTATGGAGAACCACTGTTTCACAGTAATTATTTTAGTTATATCATGTGACAGAGTTTAATATTAATTAATTTTTACTTCTGGCTTATATCTGCAAACAGAATTATTTTCGTGATACCCATATTAAGGGGCTGATGAGGCATTTATAAAAAAATAGGTGAAACAGATGAACATTTTATGTACTACATAAATGATAGCAGTTATTATTGATTCACATTATCAGAAATTTTAATACCACACTTGTCCTCATTTCATAATCTTTGCCGAATGATAATTTCATCTTTTACCTGCCTTAACTTTAAAGCTATGAAAAAAAATTTAAATACAAGGTTTCTACTTAAGTTGCATTGTCTTATAAAATACACTACGAATTTCAAAGGAGTCACAGTGGAACCATAGAATCTACAGCTAAGAGCCTGAAGCTGCCACTTTAGTACGTACATTTTATTATGAATTTCGTTGAATGAAATTTAACATGAAACTATATCACATTATGAGAAAAGAAAACTAATGACAAATATTTTAATAGAAACTTACAGATGAGGCCCTTCCTTCTTAAATTACACTCTGGATCGTTCTACAACAGCCTATCCAACTCAACACCAGTGCATTCTTGGTAAAATGTTCCGTAGTTCTGAGCCATTTTCAAAATTTCAATAAAATAAAGGTGTTACCTTTATTTCAGTTTTAACTTTTATAGAATGTTCATTGTGCAGCGAATCCTTGAAGAACCTGAAACTATACCTTTTTTTTTTTTTTTTTAATCTGGTTTTCATTTTTACTGATTTAAAATTTACTGTAATCTACCTTTTCTCTCTGGTTGCTCTTAAGTTTTTTCTGTCTTTGGTTTTCTGCAAATTTACTAGGGTTCAAATTTGTTTTTAATTATCCTCTTCAAGATTAATGTGCCTCTTCAAACTTACCATTCACAGATTTTGTTTTTTTTCAATTCTAGAAATGTTATCTGCGAGGGTTTTAAAATATTGTCTGTCTCCCATTTTCTTTTTTTTCTCTTCATATTGTTTCAGCCTATAATTCATGTGTTGCCTTCTTATTATCTTTTCCCCTCTCTTCAGGGCTACACCTTCATAATTCTACTATCTTTCAGTTTACTAATTTGCTTTTATTCTACAAACTACTGCTTAACCCACAGTTTAAAATTTAGCATTGATGTTAACACTTTCAATTCAAGAAGATAGAATTTCAGACATGGCTCTCTTTTTTTATTATCTCTCTTCAACATGGTTTTTAATTTAAAATTTAAACAAATTTTATGTTAACATTTTAAAAAAATGTTTGATGTTCAACATTTTTATTCTATCATCTCTTTAGCATTTTTTGTTATCAAATATTTATGCTATGCTGATTATTCTGTGTGTTTTGTTGGGCTACTTTCCCTCATAGAGTTTATACACTTTTATTCTTAGTCTAGGCTTAATATTTTGTTTTCAACATGGGAATTGCACTCAAATATTTATGCTATACAAACTATCCTGTCTGTTTTGTTGGCCTACTTCCCCTCATGGAATTTATACACTGTTGTTGTTCATCTCTGCTTCAATTTTTTTTTTTTCAACGTAGGAATTTCACTCAAAGAAGGTCATAGCTCTTCCTCACGATATATATATCTGCCAGGTCACTAGGAGTTCACCACTTCCAGGCAAGGTGTTGTTCTAGTAACTTATTTTGTGCTTTCTGTACCCAGCATATTGTAAGAATGCAGAAAGCCACATCCATGCTTGCTTGTATTTTTATTACTTATCAAACATACCGTACTGTTTTTCAACACTCAAATCTTTCTGACAAGAGGCTTTTTTCTTATATTTATATGGGTGTGGTGGTTCTAGGTTTACTCAGAAATCTCAATTTTTACCTGAAATTTCATGCCAGCTCAAAGACCTGTCACTGATATCTGTCTTGACATCAAAACTCTAGCCCACAGCCCGTAGCTACTACATCGTGGTAGAATACACACTAAGACTCTTGGAGCATTAGATTTGTGTCCTTAACATTTCTACCTTGAAGTTCTTGCTCTGTTTTGCCACCGGGAGATCTCTTTTACTTCCTTTTGAGATTGGCTGCATTACTTTTGCTATGGTTGCTGTATTTTCTGCAGCATGTCTACATAAATGGAATGGGAGCTAGTACAGAGTTCACTCTGTGACCAGAAGTATCGCTCCCTTCCTTATTTAAATACACAGATCAGATCTAAAATTTAATAGGTTGGGGCACATAAGGGTAAAACTAAAGAAACTAACTAACAAAGAAATATGCCTTATTATAAATAAAGGCCAAGAGACATTGTAAACCATCATTATGATGTGTTATATAAATATATTTTGAGAACAGGAGAGAAAATTTTATTTAACACATGTTTCACAAACACATGCAAAATGATTTCAATGTGCTCACTAACGCTGGAGGAAGCCACCGTGGAAACAAACAATTAAATCTTTGTTACTGACAGAAAGCTCTCGGCTAGTCCCTCATTTCAGATGCATACTAAACAGAAAATTAGAATACCTCTGCAGCTAGCCCAAGATGAAACTTCACCATGCAATCATAACTGAACATACACAGTCCGGAATGACACACTATAGTAACAACTACTGTGAAGAAATGCCTTTTTTAAAAAATGTTGTATACTCAGATAAGTAAAGGTAGAAATGTGGTTTTATAGTTTTTGAAGCAGGGATATGAAATATTTAAAGATGTCAGATGAGAAAACTGAGGTCTAGAAAGACAGAGAGAGATAAATAGGGCTTGTGATATTTTACTCTTTGTTTTGTCTGAAATTAACTCATTTAAATTGGGGTTTTATAAAAACTACAGTGGGTTACTGTTGGCATCGTCTTCTGTTAATATCGTTTGTTAGTTTATTTCTAATTATAATTAGAAGACAACTTATGAGGACTACCCTTTTTAAAATATCTTCCTTCATGATGTGTGCTTAATAATATATATATATACATATATAATTCTCTTTGTTAAATAATGAACTATTCGGTGAGCCAGAATTTAGTTATTTTAGGGGAAATATATATTTTATGT
>PVKE010033728.1:0-17765 GCA_004027555.1 Craseonycteris thonglongyai
GGCCGGGATTCGATCCTCGGTCCCCAGTGTGGCAAAGTGAGCGCCCAACCCACTGAGCCATCCCGGCTTCCCCTGGTTTTTTTTTTTAATTTCTTCATTCTCTCAGGTTTTAGCCCCCAAGTGATCTTATGGTGGTAACAGAAGCTGTGGTGGGAATCAGGAGCCAAAACTCCAAGAAAGGGAAAACTCACTCACTCATTCTCTCTCTCTCTCTCTCTCTCTCTCTCTCTCTCTCTGTCTCTGTGTGTGTGTGTGTGTGTGTGTGTGTGTGTGTGTATGTGTGTGTGTGTGTCTGTCTCCCTCTCTCTCAGTCTCTCTTGTAAGTAAATAAGTAAGTAAGTAAAAACTCAACTTTCTGGCTAGAGTACTGAAAACAAGATTTAGCTCCAGGTAACTGAAAGGTACCCAGGAGATCAGACAGACAGCCTCAGGGAAAGTGCCCTCATAAAGTTGTTCATGAGTTCCTGGGCTCATTCCCCAATCTGGAAGGAAAGGATCTGAGCCTGATGAGCATACCAAAGACTTTGAGAACTGAAGTAAAGGATCACCACCCAGGACCCCGATGGACCAAATTCTAAAAGCACTGCAACAGTTTTGAAAACGGACCTGACATCAGAGCCACAGCTCACAGAAAGTGGGTTGGAATTCACAGCCCAAAACTAAGGAAGTCAATTACCTATAAAACAAAAACATCGACATTTTTATAGGATTTAAACAAAACCCATAGACTCATAATATACTGTTCAAAATGCCCAGGATACAATCCACAATTACTTGGTGTAAGAAGAGCCTAGAGAACTCTCAATTTGCATGGGAAAAAAAAAACAAAAAACAATTAAAAGATGTCAGTGCTGAGATGGCATTGATATTAGAGTTATATGACAAAGACTTTAAAGCAGCTATTACACAACTGTTTTAACAAGAAATGGCAAACACTTTTGAAATTAATGGATAATATAAAGTTTCATCAAAGAAATAGGGAAACCCACTCAAACCAAAAGATATAGTAATCAAAGTTAAAAACTCACTGGATGAGCTAAATAGCATAATGGAGACGACAGAGGAAAAAGACAGTAAAATTGAAGATAGAGCAACAGAAATTATCCAGTCTGAAGAATAGAGAAAAAGACTGGGGAGATGGGGGGAACAGAGCTGCAGGGAGCCTTATGGGATGTTAACAGAAAGTCTAGCGTTCATGTCATTGAAGTTGCAAAGAAGAGGAGGCGCACCAGGGTGAAAAACATATTTGAAGAAATGGGAAGACTTCCCAAGTTTGGCAAAAGACATAAAATCACAGATTCAAAAAGCTCAGTGAATCCCAAACAGGATAAACCCAAAGACATCCACTACCAGTCACATCATAATCAAACTGTGGGAAACAAGACAAAAAAATTTTAAAAGGTGACAGAGAAAAACAGTGTTTTATAAGGGAAAGGGATTCAAACGATGATGTATTTTTTTTATAAGAAACTATGGAGTCCAGAGGAAGTGGAACAATGTTTTTAAAGTACTAAAAAGAATTATCAACTCACTTTTTTTTGTATCTAGCAAAAAAATTATTTAGGAGTAAAGGTAAAACACTTTCAGATGAGGGAAGACTTAGGGGAATTTATTGCCAGCAGACTTGTTCTGAAAGAATTGCTTAAGAAAGTTATTGAGACAGGGAAAGGAAGCCAGAAGGAAACTTGGAACATCAAGAAGGAAGGAAGAGCAAAAGAAATGGTATATATAGTAGACTATTTTTCTCCTCTTGAGTTCTTTAATATGTATTTGATAAGTGAAAGCAAAAATTGTAGCATTGTCTGATAAGGATGCTAGTGTATGTAGGTATACTATATAAGACAAATTTAAAATAAAAGGAGGAGGGAAAGAGGACCTATATGGGCTTTTTACTTTCCATTTGAAGTGGTAAGATTTTGAGTCTAAGTTTTGTCATCCTAACTATGAACTGTACAAAGAGAAGTTGTCAAAACATAATTTAATTAAACAATAAGAAATGTTTGAATAACCCAAAAGAGGATAGGAAATGGAAGAGAGGAAAGAAAAATGGAGGGAACAAATGGAAAACAAATAGGAAATGGTAGACCCAAATCCACATGTATCCATAACTACATTAAATGCAGATGGTCTAAATGTGTATACAGTCACGTGCCACTTAACATTTCAGTTAACAGTGGATCACATATATGATGGTGGTCCCATAAGATTATAATGGAGCTGAATTTCTTGTACTAGATGGAAGGATATGAGGCTCAGGAGGAATTTTTTTTTAATTCTGTTTTTTTGTTTTTTTTTTAATCTGTGGGGCTTGGCAATAGAATCCCTCTCACTCACAGAACCTAAATTTTGAGTGGACAGATTACTTCCCAATCAGTTAGCCACTGACTATCTCAGCAAAGAGAAGCCTGTCCCCCTACCCCCACAGATCAGCATATTCAGAGGGTACTACAACCCTTCCAGATTAGCTTTCTGGTTTTCAGAGTACATCGCTGTATATTCTCTCTTTTTTTTTTGACTCTTTAAAAAAAATTTTTTTGTTTGAGAGGGGAGCGAGAGACAGAGAGATTGGGGTAGGGCCCAGAGCAGTCTCCATAGTTGTACATCATTAGTTGTGACTGGTCAGCCAGAAACTTCCTGCAGGTCCATGAAATATTTTCATATTCTCAGGATGTATTTATAGGGGAAGAATAAATTTACTTCAGTGAGCTTTAAACTATTTCACAGATTGGCAAGAAATTTCGAGCCGACCAGACCTGGTCCATGGACCAGCAATTGAAAACCACTGGACTATGCCATCTAGGTTTGTATAAGTGCACTCTAAAGTGATGCAGCTATAAAGTGTTTTCTAGAATCTCATTTCAAATATAATGGTATAGGTAGGTTAAAAGTAGAAAATGGCAAAAGATATACTATGCAAACACTAATCAAAAGAAAGTTAGAGTGGCTATATTGATAGCAGAAAATTAGACTTCAGAGCAAAGAAAATTACTAGGGATAAAGAGGGACTTTACATAATGATAAAAGAGCTAATTCACTAGGAAGAGATAACAATCCAAAATGTGTATCCACCTAACAACAGTGCTTCAAAATACCTGAATCAAAAACTGGCAGAACTGAAAGGAGAAATAGACAATCCATAATTATACTTGGCAACTTTAACACTCCTCTCTCAGTAATTGATAGAAATATTGGACAGAAAATCAGCAAGGATATAGAAGAACTGACAGCCAACTGGATCTAATTGATATTTATAGAACACTCCACCCAACAATAGCACGATCCACATTCTTGTCAAGTGCACATGGAACATTTAACAAGATACCCTATATTCTCAGTCATAAAAGGAACCTTAATGAATTTTAAAGAATTAAAATCATACAAAGTATATATTGTATAATTTCTCCTTTTACTTTTGTCAGCCTTGCTAGAGGTTTATCAATTCTGACAAAGGTAAAAAAGAGAAAATATATAAATTAGCAATATCCAGAATCCTAGACCTCCACAGACTTTAAAATGATAATAAGGCAACTACACATATTAGACAACTTAGAGGTAGTAGACCAGTTTCTCAAACATTGCAAACTATTAAAATTCATCCAAGATGAAATAGATAACCTTAATAGTCCCATAACCTGTTAAAGAAATTTAATTCATAATTAAAAAGAAGAATAAAGCTGAAGGAATCAATAACCAAACTTAAGACTTATAATAAAGCTGCAGTAATCATGACAATGTGCAATTATCAAAAAGATAGACACAGACCCATGGAAGAGAATAGAAAGAATAAACTCACAAGTGTGACTATTTGATTTTTGATAAAGATGCAAAATCAATTTAATGGAGAATGAATAGTTCTTTTAACAAATGGTATTAGAAAAACTGAACATCCATATTCACAAAAAAATGAACTGTGACCTAAAGCTCTTACTTTATGCAAAAATTAAAATGTATCACAAGTCTAAATGTAAAACTTTAAAACATTAAGCAGTACTACGTAAGAGAAAATCTTCATGACCCTTGGGTTGGGCCAAGAGTTCTTAGACATGGCACCAAAATCTTGAATAAAAGGAAAAAAATGGTCACCTGAACTTCATCAAAATAAAAACCTTTGCTTTGCAAAAGACACAGTACTAAGGAAAGGAAATGACAGGGCATAAACTTGGAGAAAATATGTACAAATCACATATCCAACAAAGAGCCTCAAAACAGGCACTCCAATTTAAAAATAAAAGACTTAAACAGATTCTTCACAAAAGGATGACAAATAAGCAGGAGAAGTTTTTCAGCATTAGCAGCATCAGGGAAATGCAAATGGAAGTCCTATTAGAATGGCTAAAATACAAAATAGTGACAATACCAAATGCTGGAGAGGATGTGGAGCAATAGGAACTTCCATATATTTTTGGTGGGAATGTAAAATGCCGCCGCCGGTCTGGAAAACAGTTTGGCAATTCCTTATGAAGGTCAGTATATGCTTACCATATGATCTAGAAATGCTTTTGGGTACTTACCATAGAGAAAGAAAACCCGTGCTTGTACAAAAACCTGTACACAAATGTTCATAAGCAGCTGAAGTCACTGTAGCCAAAAACTGAAAACAGCTCAAACACACTTCAAAGGATGGATGAATGAATAAGCTGTGGTACTTTCATACCATGGAGTACTGATAACACCCAACAACTTGGATGTATCTCAGAGGCATTGTGCTAACTGAGCAAAAGAAGCCAGACTCAAAAGACCGCATACCGTATGATTCCATATATATGGCATTCTCAGAATGACAGAATCGTAACAATGGACAACAGATCTGTGCTTGTCATCAAAGAAAATCATTACAGGTGGTGAAACTTGGGTCTATCATTCTGACTCCAAGAACAAAAGGCAATCCATGGAATACCACCATTAGGCATCACCTTCCTAGCTGAGGCCTGGGTTTTGAATTTTTCAGCTGCTACCAGAAGCATCTGATTTCATGCTTTATTTACTCAGTATTGGGACTGTGTTTATTGAATACCTACTATATGCCTGTATGGTATTTCAGGAAAGTATATTTACTTTTTCTTACTTTGCTGGTTGAAGAACTGCTGAGAAGTGAAGTGGCCTAAGACAGGAAAGCAGAAGAACGAGGATATGGATTATCAGCATCTGAATAATTGAGCACCACAGTGTGTATATTTAAGGTGGTGGTGACTCTGAGATAGGTGGGCAGTGACAAATGATTTTCAAGAAACACACCTACAGGAGGTTAAATTGAGGCACTTCTGTTATAGTCATTGAGGAGTACAGGACAGTTAGAGCCAGGAGGAATGCAGAAGAAATAAGACATGTGTTCATGTCAGTGTAACCTGCCAGTGAATCAGGTAAGATGCAGGCATAATGTAGGTTAGGAACTGAAGAATGGTTCGTTGTTGATCTTTGAACTTTCTGTTCAGATCCCTGATACACTAGGATAGAACATGGAAAGTAAGACAGAAGAGTGAACAGTGCAATAGGATCTAAATCTGTTGAGATTGGAATTAAGCCTATCCCAGGAGTCAGAACAATTTTTAAAAGGGGAGAGACAAAAAATTAAAAATAGAACTATCATATGAACCAGCTAATCCATTTTGGGGCATTTGTCTGAAGAAAATGAAAACGCTAATTTGAAAAGATATATGCACCATTATGTTTATTGCAGCATTATTCACAATAGCCAAGACATGAAAACAACCTAGGTGTCCATCAGTGGATGAATGTGTGTAAAAGACTATGTGGTACATCTAGAACGGAAGACTACTTAGCCATAAAAAGGCATGAAATCTTGCCATTTGCACCTATATGGGTGGACCTAGTGAGTATTATGGTAAGTGAAATAAGTCAGAAAGATGAATACTGTATGATTTCACTTATATAAGTACTCTAAAAAAAATGAGCAAACAAAACAAAATAGAAACAGGCTCATATAGATGGTTGCCAGAGGGGAGGAATGTGGGGAGATGGATGAAAGAGGTAGAGGGAGGGGGGTCAAGAAATACAAACTGGCAGTTAAGTCAAGGGGGTGTAATATACAGCACAGAGAATACGTCAATAATATCTTAATGACTGTGTACAGGGTCATTTGATTACTAGACTTATTGTGGTGATCACATGGTAAGATATATAAATGTCTTATCACTCTGTTGTACGCCTGAAACTAACATTGTATGTCAACTGTACTTCAAAACGGAGGGTAGAGAGTGTTAATGGGACATGTTATCAAAAGGCTTCCCCTGCTTTGAGACCTGGGTATATAGAGCCTGGCCAGGTTGTTTCTGTTTTTCTGATATTTCCATTTATAATTTAAGTCTCAAAGCTTTTCTGAAAAACTGATAGAAAATTACTGTTTTCTTTTAGGTGGGAGAAGTTGATAGAGCATGCAGTCACGGCTGTGCCTTTTATTTCAAGGAAAGTCCATTAGTCAGCTTGTGTTTTGCTTGCTTGAACACCTCCCTATAGGATGGTTTGCTTTCCTATTGAATGTAGAAGGTGGCCTAGGTAAGCTTTCAGTAGGAAAGACCAGGCCTTGAATACAAGCAAGCCTAGTTTCTAATTAAACCAGTGTCTGATACTGTAATTTCTAATGCACTCTAAAAAGAAGGCAAAGAGCAGCCAAACCAGTTTTATTGGCTCTGTTTTTGCTGTTCTAGTATGATTTTGGCAAATTGAGAGAATTTTGACAATGAATTTGTGAATTACACATGCATGTACATTCATACCCCTCCTCTGGTACTGTTTTTTCCATTGTTTATCAAAAATGTGCTTACATTTGAAAAGTATACCAATAGTGACTTGTTATTAAACATTAGTAGCTTCTTATATAAAACACCATGCAACGGACATCTAAGACTAGCATGAGTCTCGGATATGCAATGTGTTTCAGTAACTAAGTTATGTTAATGCACTAGACTCTCAGTTAACCGGCACCCACGGGGATTGCTAGGTACTGGCTAAAGGTAAGTAGGCTCTCCATTAACCTGAACTCAAGCAGCCAACAGAGTCTCAAGCAATGGGCAAAATATTTTGCCCATTGCTTAAGTTCCAGTTAACGGAGAGTCTACTGTAGCTATGTTGAATTTACGTATAGAAAGTCCAAACCACTGCACTGTACTATTTCTCAGTAAGAGAATGACTTCTTATGTCGAATTATGATGGTGGCTGGTTAGGATAAGGAGTCAGTGGCCTTAGAGCCTCGCCGTCATGTTGGGGCTAAGATAGATGGATTTATTCCATTGACTGAGCTGGCTAGAACAGGCAACTGCCAAATGTGGCCTTACCAGTGGAACTGAATGGTAACAAGAACTGAATCTTGCTAGTGGAATAGAGCACATAGAAGATGTAAATATTAAATCTGCTCATGCCTACTATATTTCCCTCTTCTACCATGTCTTCAGTTATAAGACATATCACTGATTTATTTTTTTTAAGATTTATTTTCTTGTCATTATTTTTGACAGAGAGAGAGAGAGACAAAGACAGAGAGAAGGGGGAGGGCCCAGAGCAGTCTCCATAATTGTACGTCATCAGTTTTCAACATGGTTTCATTCCACACAGGTGTGTGTGTGTGGGGGTGGTTTGCAGGGCGGGAACCAGGCCAGGAGCCTCCCCCATGAGAAGCACACCCCAGTTCAGCATATGGTTCCACACTGGCTGGGGCTGGAACTCGATCCTCAGACCCTGGGGCTGCAAGGCAAGCACTTAACCCGCTGAGCCATCCCGGCTTCCCCTCATCACTTGATTTAGCAACAGCATTTCAGGGGAAAAGAAAATCATTAGTAAGGACAGCACTCAGAAGACAAATCTTTGTTTCTGAAATATTAAAATACGATGATAGGTGTCTTAGAATCAAGGCAAGGGCTTTACAGTGCACGAAAATAATAGTTAAGGCCTTGAATGGCTTGCCTACTGTGTGCTGGACTATACTTGTGCCAAACACTTTATATGTATTATCCTATTAAATCCTTACAACACTCCCATGGGGGTTTTACAGATGGGGAAACTAAGCCTTGGAGAGGTTAAGTGACTCATCCAAGGACCCTGCCTACAATACATTTCAGTACCCAGATTTGAAGCAGAGTCTGTCTGGCTCCAGAAACCACACAGTTAACCACTGTTTCATATATTTAGCCTTTATCATTAATGTAAGACCTTATACCAAAA
Organism: Craseonycteris thonglongyai; assembly: GCA_004027555.1. Classification (NCBI taxonomy): domain Eukaryota; kingdom Metazoa; phylum Chordata; class Mammalia; order Chiroptera; family Craseonycteridae; genus Craseonycteris; species Craseonycteris thonglongyai. The sequence goes on from PVKE010033728.1 coordinate 8,176, forward strand.
AGAAAGATGAAGAACAGTCAGCAAAGTCCTCTCAAAAATTTACCTCTTGGGGAAGCCGGGATGGCTCAGTGGGTTAGGCGCTCACTTTGCAGCGCCGGGGACCGAGGATCGAGTCCCGGCCCCGGACCGTGCGGAACCATGTGCTGAACTGGGAGCTCCCCTAGTTCAGTTCTCTCTCTATCTCTGTATCTCTCTCTCTCTCCCTCTCTGTCAAAAATATCGTAAATAAATAAATAAATAAATAAAGAGAAAATTCTAAAATTAAAAAAAAAATTTACCTCTTGACCATCTGTTAAAGCGATAACTGACCTCCACCAGAAAAAAAAACAACCCACCATTTATTGAACATTTCTCCCATCATTTTTGTAAAGATTTATTGTTTGAGAGAAGGTGTGTGTGTGTGTGTGTGTGAGAGAGAGAGAGAGAGAGAGAGAGAGAAGGAGGGAGGGCCCAGAGCAGTCTCCATAGTTGTACATCATTAGTTGTGACATGGTTTCATTCCACACAGGTGGATGTGGGGCTGTGTGGGGTGGGAACCAAACTGGGGACCTCCCATATGGGAAGCGAGATCCTTGGCTGCCGAGCCATCTTGGTGATTCCCAGTTGCACCGTAGTTCAGCAGATGGGTTTGCACAGTCCAGGGCCAGGATTTGTTTCCTGGACTTCATGGTTGCAAGGCAAGCATTCAATCTGCTAAGCTATCCCAGCATCATTTTTTTAAAGATTTTATTTTATTGTTTGAGAGAAGGTGAGAGACAGAGAGAAGGGGGAGGGCCCAGAACAGTCTCCATAGTTGTACATCATTAGTTGTGACATGGTTTCATTCCACACAGGTGGATGTGGGACCTCCCACATGGGAGGTGATTAAGAACCTTCACCACCATCCCAGTGGTTACAGTTGTGCTGCAGTTCAGCACATGGGTCTGAGCCAGGACTTGAATCCCAGACCTTGCAGTCAAGCACTCATCCACTCAACCACTGAGCTATTCTGACATCCCCTCAGCATAATTTTTTTTAAGATTTATTTTTTATTATTGTGTTTGACAGAAAGAGAAACAGAGACAGAGAGAAGGGGGAGGGCCCAGAGCAGTCTCCATAGTTGTACATCATCAGTTTTTTATAATAGTTTGTACTCCACAGGTGAGCGTGGGGTTGCACAAGGTGGGGGGCATGCCCTGAGTGAAAGCCAAATGGGATCTCCCACATGGGAAGCTCATCCTGGCAGGAACCTAACTGGGAGGGGGAAGCACACCCCAGTTCAGCATGTTGGTCCACATAGGCTGGGGCCAGGATCAGGACCGGGACCAGGACTCGACTCTCAGACCCCAGGGCTGCAATAAGAGTGCTCAACCTGCTGAGCCATCCCTGCTTCCCCTACCTCAGCATCATTTTTAAAGGTTATTGTTATGTATGTGAATCTATGGTATTCTATGAAGCTATTAGTCACTTGAAAACTATATTCTTAGCTATAATTTCTGTCTTCTATTCACTTATAAAGTCTATAACCCCATTATAAACTGATATAAAAACTCTAGAACAAAACAAAGATTGTACAGATACATTAGGCATTTTGTTGTAGCCAAATTTAACAATAACAGAAAAAGATTTAAAGCAGACATATACTGCCTACCGCTTTGGGCACTCTTGTAAGCATTTTCTCTACTTAAACTCTTAATCTGCATCATAATTCTGTAAGGCACTATTGTCAGCCCTGTTTTATAGATGAGTAAATAGAATTGTTAGATGCTTTGCCCAAGATCACACATCTGCTAGGGGATAGAGCCAGGATTTGGACCCAGCCTGGTTCCAGAGTCTGCCCTTAACCATACTATGCTTGCCTCATATGATACTTTTACATTTAATAGTTTAAAGTTCCTTGGCTTTACTTAGCACCTTTCTTCTAAAGAAAGAGCTTATGCTGCTGGCCACCTCATCTGACCTATGCCAGAATCTTGGGAGTCCTGAGATGCTTATGATATAATGCCTATCTTCAAGGAGATTGCACTGTCTTCAACAGAATTGACATGGTAGCCACAAAGAGATTAAAAGGGAGGCAATATATTTGTCCTATTTCAACCTATTGGGGAGATAGAAATTAAATATTTATTTATAGTAGTTGAAGACTTACAACCCCACCTTGTATGTATGTGTGTTTTTTGTTTTTGTTTTTTTAATCAGTTACTTATATCATCAGTTATTTTTCTTTATAACTTTAAGAGTATATTGTTTGGCCTTGGCTCTTGAATGAAGTTCACCAAAATTTAAAAAGAAAAAGTCAAATTCATGCAAGTACCTGTTTGGTTTATTTCAGGAAACTTCTCAAAGGCAAATGCTCATAGCTAATACAGAGTTGCAATAGCCACTAACAATTACTTAGTCCTCGCTATACACTAAGTACTATACTGTGTTTTACACATTTTAGCTCGTTCAATCCTCATAACAGAGCCTTGAGGAGATTTCCACCCCCCCCCCGCCTTTTTATATTTGAGGGGAGAGGTACTTCACTTCTCTGAGCCTCAGTTTTTTGATTTGTAAAACAGAAAAGTAAAGCTTTATATTTGACAGGAATTTCTAAGTCCAGATGAAAAATTACACAGAGGTGTATGTGGTTCATAAACTTTACTTCTGGGAGGTGGGTGGGAGAGCTGGACGGGTGAGCAGGGATGGGGAATCAAATATATGGTGATGGAAAGAGAGCTGATTCTGGGTGGTGAGCACATAATGCAATGTATAGACAATGTCGTGTAGAATTGTATACCTGGAAACAATGTAATTGTATATCAATCAATGTCACCCCAATAAACGTAACAATTAAAAAAAAAAACTACTTCTAAGGTACTCAAATTTTGACATCTTTTCAATCAAAGGCACAGTTTCTGAAAGGTGCTTCTCAGAATGAAGATGAACAAAAATTAGAAATTTAAATTGACACAGACATGGGGTTCCCCGTACAGCAGTGATATACATTGGAAAGCATTTTATTTGGCTTAGTCAGTTTCTCCTTGCAGCCCCCACTCCCAGGCCCAGGCCGGTGCCCTTTGCTTTGGCTCTGTGCTCCAGCCACTTTTATTTATGCGGGGCTGTGCCCTAAATGTGACATCACCATAGCCTAATTGCATGAGTGAGGTACCAGGGGCCTATGAATGGACTGCTTCTGCAGTACACTAAGCGAGTGTTTCAGGTTGAAAACTAGCCACAGAGGAACTGATTAGCACGCAGAATGACATAGTAGAAAGTGTATGAATGAAAGGTGGCATATTAAAAAGATCAAGGGGCTTGGACACTGAAAACCTGGGATCAAGTCTTGGTTCTGCCACTTACTAGCTGCATGACCTAGGGCAAGTCCCATAACCTCTTTGAGTCTCAGCTTTCTTATCTGTAAAATGAGGATAATCAGAATAGCTAGTTCAGTTATTGAAGATCAAATGGGAGAAAGCATAGTGCAAGCAAGATTGATCTGAAAATCAGAAAGTGGCAAACAGGTATTAATACCTCATGCTAAATTTCTTTAAGCCTCTCCTTTGGCATAGTATGATTTAACACATCTGTAACATTCAAGAAATTGTTGTCATTTTTAAGTAGCTAGTATATATGGACTTTAAAAATTTTACCTCAGTCCTATATTCATGCCGAGATGTGAGATGTCATTTGGCTGTAAAAATCTGTAGTCTTGATTCTAGCTATGAACTGTCATTCTAATTTTGACTCCACCAGTTTTTCTGAGAGGATTTCAAACTGACCATAACTATCCCATTTACTGACCAGAGCTGGAGTCATGAACAAATGAGTTCACCTTGATAAACTCCAGAAAATAAGGAAAATAATTCTAGTTTCCTCCTATCTTACAGAGCCCTTGTAAGGATCGAATGTTTTGGGTAGTATAACATTCTATACAAATGCAAGTGACATGAATAATAATGAATACAATCATCAAAGACCTCTTAATGTAGCATCAGAACTAAAACACACAAATAATTCTTTTAGAAAATAGAAGGTAAATTATGTCATTAAAACATTATAGAGCGAAGTTGATGTGAGGACGGGGTAGATAAATGGAAATACCCACATTTGACTGCATACGGTGTTGGCGAAGGCACACCTTTACCAGACTATAAACTCCTGCAATCTTACACTGTTTTTCTCATTCTCTGATGTAGCCCTAGCAGCTACAACAGTGCCTGGCACGTGGTAGATGCTCAGTTTGTTGGCTGAATGAACGGTAGTCCTTCTGATGAGTATGGGAGATAGACTGACTTTGACTAACAACCTTGTTCTAGGTCTCCATCTGAGGCAGAACTTGTTCTAAGATGTCTGCTAACCCAGAGTTCATACCATCCAGGCGAAATTATAAGGTTAAGTTTTCATCCTAAAAGTCACATCAGTTTATTTACAGTAGCTGAGCACATTTATTGATACTGTTCATCATAGATGCATAGGGCTCAGTAATTGAGATATTAGAAAGCTGACCGTTCTAGATGCCAATTTTGCATATGTTTGTGTGTGTGTGGGGCGGGGGGGAGTAGGTGGGAAGTGATAGAGGATTTTTATTTTAACAACATAGATATATTTGGGTGAATTGCCAGGGAAGAAGGACCAGTGGCTCCTTTTGTAAATAAGAAAACAAAGTCAAGATGTAATTTTCGGTCTAGTTTTTATCTAGAAAGAAACCCTATAAATGACATAATTTAGGAAACACCTTTTTCAAATAACATTTCATGGAGAATCCCCATCTGTAAAACAGATAAATGATACTTTCATCAATATAGATGTCTATTTTAACTTTGTAACATTTATTTTTTCAGTTCTCAGTGAGAACACCAATTAATGTTGGGGTCTTTAAATGTCTTAAACTTTGGTATGTATACCTGCAAATGTGCCTGTTTTGAATTTTTTTACAATGAGTATATACTTTAATCAGTAAAATCAGAATCAGATATTTGGAAAAGCCTGCGAGGTACATGAATGGAACACATTTGAAAAACACTGGTCTAACTCTAATCAATAGAACCTCATTCTGTCTCCACATTTTGCTTTTCAATGTGGTGATATTAATGACATTAACGAATCTGAACACAGTTGACTAACTAGTTCCTCAGTGCTTTCAGATTTCAGGCGTTTCTCCTACTTAAGCATAAACAAATGTTTCTGGGCCATCTTAAGGTTCCAGTGCAATCCAGGGTATAAACCTTTATTTTTGTATTATAATTTCTGCTGGTTTGAAATTTGTATTTAAAATTTCATCGTGGTGTTAGTATGCTTATAGATAGGGCAGGGGACAAATTCAGATCTGTAAGTTTTTATTTGTTGGCATGGGATTAACCTAGAAATATTAAAAACACTTTTGAAGGGAGGTCAGTAAATTCAAGGTAGAGTCCTAGAATTGTCCTCAGGCCCATTGAAGACCTCATGGCCAATGTTTGGATATTTCTACATCTGCAGTGTTAAAGCCAGCCCTGTCTCCTAAGATGGAAATTGCCATGTGCAGAATGACTTGATAGAAAATGGTTTACATTCTATATAATCTTCTAAGCAGAATGCGACCAGTGGCACTTCCCCTAAAAAAAAAAATAAATTACCCGAAATTTGCAGCACATTCATATTCAATTTCATCACAGCAGATGCTCATTAGTATGTTGTTATTAATTGGTATTCACTTTAGGTTTTGTTTAAAATGAAGATAATAATTAGGTTTTAATTACTGCATCGTTCGTGGGGGGGTGGTTGTCTATGGGGAGAGGGAAAGAGTGAAATGCCTCTTAACGGACTGAAATATTTCCTGGTGCTTATTCAGCAACGTGTGTTGCCAAAGACTTTGAAAATAACTTCATCTTTACAAAAAAAAAATAGGATTGGGATTCTGAAATGAAGCAATTGGTGTGTGTGTGTGTGTGTTAAGGCCATCGTTATCAAAAATTTGCTGCAAATTGTCTACTTGATGGACATACTGAATCAGATGATAATGTGCACTACCATTCTTTGTAACCTAATTACCAAAAAGGCTTCTTGGAAAAGTAACCCTCACAAGCGGCTGATTAATGAAGTGGTGGCTGTGTTTTGTATTAGAAGTAATTGAAGTAATCCAAATAAGTTATTTATGTAGCCTACAGAAATCATTTCTTTTGCAAAGAAGTACAGTGGAGTTGGCAAACCAGTGCTTTTTTCACCCGCTGTTGTTCCATATTTGCAAAATAGCTAAATTAATATAGGTATTCAAACAAAATGTACAGAACATTAAGTGATTTAATTGAGTGGCAGGGGAAACAACAAAGCTTATCTTAATCTTTTCATAATCAAGACTAATTCATATAAGGCCTAAAAGTATATGGAAATTAGGAGTACAAAAATTTAAAGACATCGTCTTTATTAAAACACTAGAAAGAGCAATTTTTAATGAGTTCATAAAAGGGGGCATTCGTATTCACGAGTTTAAACATAGTTCTTAGACAAAGCTTGCTGGAACACCTATCATGGGCATGGTATTGGGTTTTCCAATTATGTATAAATCTAACCCTCCAGAAGCTTACAGTCTAGCTGGGGGGGTGGGGGGTGGGTACAGGATCTGTCAAGGATCCACTGTGTAGTGGGTGCCAGTCATGGTTCTGGGTGCTTTCCAGATGGTATCTCCTTATCTTTACAACATTCCTGAGAGGTTTATTAGCCTCATTTTACAGATGAAGAAATTAAGGTGTGAACAGATTAAACAATGTGTCTAAGGCTACCCAAATGTTTAAGTGATGGAACTGACTTTCAAGTCAGATTTAACCTGACCCCGAAGACAGTCTGCCATGGGAGATACTCACAGTGAACGTTATAAATAGATTCAGGGGAAGCCGGGATGGCTCAGTGGGTTAAGAGCTCACTTTGCAGCCCCAGGGACCGAGGATTGAATCCTGGCCCCGGCCCATGTGGACCCATATGCTGAGCTGGGAGTGCCCCCAGTTCAGTTCTCACAGGGGCGAGACCCCGGCCAATTTCCTGCCCTGTGCAGCCCCGCACCCACCTGTGGAATGAAACTGTGCAAAAACCAATGATGTACAACTATGGAGACTGCTTTGGACCCTCCCCCATCTCTCTTTCTTTGTATCTCTCTGTATCTTTCACTCTGTCAAAAACAATAAAAATTAAAAAAAATCATTTCAAGGGACTGGTATTGTATTGTTAGGCAATAGGTTAAGACTCAGTGCAAGTTGGGAGATAGGCTCTGTGAATCTCTTCCTTCCACAAACATTCACTGAGAACCAGCTGCACACCTGACTCTGGCCTGGGCACCAGCCATGCAGAGAGGGATCCACATGGTTTCTGTCCTTAGGGGCTTGCATCCCGGGAGGTGCCAAAGTGATCAAACTCATGAGGACTACCTGAGGTGCGATCTCTGGGCTAGAGGAATGTGGTGAACCACAGAGGCCCAGAGGAGAGGTACCTGGTGGAAGGGGAACTGAAGCATGGAGGCACGAAAGGCTTCCCAGAAACTGGTCTGTTGCGGTGGGTAGAAACTGAGTGGATCCTTAGGCCAGGCTGGAAGGGTGGCCCCGAAAGGAGTGGAATTGTGTGGGCCGGTGCTCAGAGAAGAAGAGGAGCACACAGCCTGCCTGGAGAAGCTTGTGAGGAGTGGGGTGGGTAAGAGGCCAGGCTGGTGGTTGAGGGGCATGTGGAGAATTCTGGAGAGCTGGCCTTCAGTGGTTGGAACTTTATCGGGAAGATGGTGGGGATTTTTCAGCAAAGGCAGTTTTCCATTTTTAAACATGTACCTACCTCATGGTCTCTGTCAGTGCCAGCAGGGTTTAGAGTTCTGAATTGGTTTCATGCTCGATGCCTAGAGTCGATTCTATCTTCACCTTTTGCAAGGATTTAATACACCGTCTTATTTTAAAGTTACAGTCAGTGCTGGTTTATTTTTTACCATAATAGAAGAATGTTTAATGCTCAAAAAATACATTGAGGACAGCCCGTTGTCCTTCCTGATTTGATATTGTTCAGGCTTAAACCAAATGAATTTGAATTCCGTGAATATATACTAGTTGATGTGAGAAGGCAGGCCTCACATGTTCTAGATTATACGAGGAAGGTAACTTGAGTTGAAGATTTGGCTATGGATGGTTTCTAGGATTGTGAGCCCAACTCATCATACCTAAGGAATTTAAATCAGGGACAACTTATGTTTATTTTCAAGTTGATAAAGAGGTTGTTTTAACTACCTCTGCTCTGTCCCTACAAATGTGAGTGGTGCAGGGAGACTGGTTACATTGCCTTATAAAAATCTTCGAAAGCTAAAATAAAGGACTGCATTGTCAAACTAGTTCAAAAGAAAATCAGTGAAAATTGATGCTACAGCCACATTGGAAACAGTTTGGCAGTTCCTACTAAAGCTGAGCATTTGCACACTGTATGACCCAGCATGTCCACTCCTAGGTGTTGTCATCAACTGAAATGTACACACATATATGTGCTTCGAAGACATGTATAATATAAGAATATTCGCAGTAGCACCATTCTTAATAGCCAAAAATTAGAAATGCCCTAAATGCCCATCATCTGTAGAATGTATCGTTTGTGACATATTCATTCAGTGGAATAGTTCATGGTGATGAGAATAAACAAACTCCTGCTACATATGACAACATGGATGAATCTCACAAATACAAGGTTGACAAGAGAAAAGAGAGCAAACGGCATGATTCTGTGCACATGAAGTTGTGTTTTCTTCAGGCAAATCTATTGTTATCCTTGGGGGAATATGGGGAGTAGCTGGGAAGGGAACAGGGCTGGGGGCCTTGAGATGCTGATAATGTTCTATTTCTTGTTCTGGATGCTGATTACAGAGATGTATTCACTTTGTACACTAAGCTACATACTTATTTGTGTACTTTTGGTATGTAGATTATAATACAAAGGAAAGGACCAAAAAAAAAAAAATGCAAGTAAGATTTAACATTGCCCTGTATTTATGTAAGGGAAAATTTTCCTATTCTAATCTTGGAGTAATTTGCGTGAACAAGGAAGCATCTTTTTCAAAAATGGTTCTCAGAAGAACTCCTTAGGCTATTTTGGTCAGCATCAGTTCCTTTATCTCAAGGCAGGTTGGCGGGATCAGAGTCCATGCTTATGAAAGTGTCTCCAACACAGGTAATACGTAACGCAGTGATCCTCATCTCAGACTGCCCACTAGAACTATTAATACCTGGGAGCCCTGACAAGCGCCCATCCCCAGCCTTCCACCTTGCATTCTGAGTCAGCTGTTCCAGGGGTGCAGTTCGAGAATCAGCATTGTTTAAAAGCTCCCTGGGGATGCCGGGATAGCTCAGTGGTTGAACATTTGCCTTGCAATCACAGGGTCCAGGGTTCGATTCCCTGCCCCAGCCTGTGTAAACCCATATGCTGAACTACGGTGCAACTGGTAACTGTAGGGATGACTCAGCAGCGAAAGTTCTTGCCTCCCATGCAGGAGGCCCCCAGTTCGGTTCCCACCCCACGCAGCCCCATAGCCTCCTGTGTGGAATGAAAGAAACCATGTCACAGCTAATGATGTACAACTATGGTGACTGCCTGCCCTGGGCCCTCCATCTCTCTCTCTCTCTCTCTCTCTCTCTCTC
>PVKE010033729.1:0-17764 GCA_004027555.1 Craseonycteris thonglongyai
TGCTGGTCAGTTCTTTTTTCAGCTCTCCCATGATGCCTTTCATTTCAAGGAGTTCCTTTTGGTTCTGCTCTAGCTTCTCAATTTTGTTGGTAAAGTACTCATTTTGCTCAGAAAATTTCTTGTTGAGGTCATTTAACTGTGTCTGGGTACTTTGCCAGCATTGAGTGAGCTCTCTGAGTGTCTTGAGTAATGCAGCCCTTAATTCTGTTTCACTTAGATTTGATTCCAAGTGTGCAAGGTCCTTTACTAAAGACTGCCCCTGATCTTCTGGAGAAGCTTTGGAATCTGAGGTGTGCATTGTGTTTTAGGTGGTTCTTTTTGCTTTATGCATGAGTCTGTTTTCCCTCTGGGGGTTTGCCTATCAGATGGGCTTCTCTTTATTTTTTCTTTTGGGCTCATTTGTGGGAGAAGGAGATTTTGGGGGAGGGTTGGGGAAACAGACAGCTTCTGTGTCCTGTTGCACTTCAGGTTGCTGTCTTAGCTGTTAGATAGCAGGATAGTAAAGGTGTGGCCAGGGGTGGGGGCATGTGAGTAGGAGCTAGGGTGGGCCTGAGACACAATAGCCGATTCCTGTTTTAGCAGGGGGACTGGTGTTTCAGTGCAGGCGGGGCACAGGAGCTCTGGTCTTTCTCTCCTCCGCCTGGCTGCCCCTCCTTCAATAGTATCTGCAAGCCACGCCCGCCGGGTAGCGCTTGGATGGGCTGGGGCTTGGTAGAGGCACCGGTCAGCTGCGCAGTCCTGCGCACAGGCAATGACACCGCGGTGTCCTGGTCAGCAGCCAAGTTGCGCGCACCGGCTGCAGCACCCCAGTGGCCTGGTGGGCGAGATGCCGAAAGTCCAGTTGTGCGCTCGCGAGTGGGCAGTCGTACCGCAGCAGCCCGGTGGGCATGACGCCGAAAGCTGGTCTCGAGCGCAGGCAGCGGCGCTGCAGCGGCCCAGTGGGCGGGGCGCCGTAAGCCCGGGTGTGTGCACACAGTGGTGCTGAAGCGGCCCAGTGGGCGGGGCGCTGAAAGCCCAGTTGTGCACTTGAGCGCTGGCAGCGGCGCCGCAGCGTCCTGGTGAGCGTGGTGCCAAAAGCCCAATTGCTTGCTGGCAAGAAGGCAGCGGTGCCCCGGTGGCCCAGTGGGCGGGGCACCGAAAGCCCAGTTGTGCACTTGTACGCTGGCAGCAGTGCTGTGGCAACCTTGTGGGTGGGGCGGCGAAAGCCCTGTGCACACAGGCCGTAGGTCGGGCGGCAGATGCACTATGCTCCCGGCTCTGTTGAGACCGCCGGATTCACTCCAAGCATGTCCAATGCAGCTATGCCCACTCAAGCCCCAGCCCTCACTCCAAGAGCCCTGTCCTCAGAAGGCGCTCCTTCACAGTCAATCTCCTCCGTAAAACAGGGGTGCTGAGCTGTTGTGGGCTGGTGCCCTGCTCTCACTCCATCCGCCGGGAAGTGCAGCCACCCTGCTCCACAGTCCCTGTTCCACTGTAGGCTCCATGATCTGATTAGGGCATTGCGTGCTGTCCCTTGAGTTTGGATGTTAAATTGTCCACAGTCTTGTGGGGCTTCCATGCTCCCTAGGTCTTGGCTTCCAGCCCGCCCTCGATCCAGCTCCACTTTGACTGTAATCCCCCAATGCCCCTTTGTTTTTGCCAGCCCCGGGCCGCTCTCCGAGTATGCTTCCCCTTCCTTTTCCTGCTCTCCCCTTTTTTCTCTAATCTTTGGGTATTGTTCTGCATTGTGTGGTTCTCTAAGTTGAGGTTGCTTCTCAGGGTTTCCCTGTGGATTCTCCTCTGTTCACAAGGCCCTTCCCAGGCAGTTATCAGCGTTCTCCTCTCATGCCGCCATCTTTGTTCCGATTGAAGTAATTTTAAGAACAGTGGTTTATCTCACGTTTTTCAAGATAACATCTTTTGGCTGCCACTTGAGATCTAACTCTGTGACTTCATTCATTCATTAATTTAGCAAATATATATTGACTATCTACTAGTCTCAGGCATTGTCTTAGTATCCAGGAATATGGTAGAAAGAAACAAATGAAATGTTTGCCCTCAGGGAAGAAAGGGCAAGCAAACAACACATTAAATGGTAATAAGTTTTAGGAGAAAAATGAAAGTGTAACTGAGTAAGATGTGCCAGTAGGAAAGAATGTTGCAATTTTGAATAGGGTGATCAGGGAAGTCCCCACAGATAAGGTAAACTTTGAGCAATTAATGACATGGAGACATGGGAGAATATTTTAGGCAAAATTAACAGCAAGTTCAAGTTGCTGGACTAGAAAATCTATTTGAAGTCTTTAAGGATTAACAAGTAGGTCTATGATGGCTGGAGTAGAATACACAAGAGGAGAGGAATAATTGGAGATAATGTCAGAAGGGGGAGTAGAGTCTTGAGGGCAATTGTAAGGACTTTAGCTTTTGTTTTGAGGAACATGAGAAACCTTTGGAGGGTTTTGTTCAAAGATGAGAAATGACATAATTTATTTTTAGGGTGTTACTTTAATATTGTGTGCAGGATAAATGGTAGGGGTACAAGAAATGAAACAATTTGGGGGCTCTTGTTGGGAGCAAGTTTCTGGTTTACCTGTATTGAACAGAGTGGCAGTGATTAGAGTAGAAGGAAATTGTTGGGTTCTGTATATACTTTGAAGGTTTGAAGTAGTAGTATTAACTGATGGATTGGATGTGGTAATAGGAGAAAGGTGTCAAGGATGATGCCAGGGTTTTGATTTGAGTAGCTGGAAGAATGAACTTACCATTTGCTGAGGTATCACAGAAGCAATATATTTCAGAGTGTTGGGAGATAACAGAAATTGTTTTTAATCATGTTATAGGAGATTTATTTCTTTTTTCTAAAATTTATTTTTATTTTTTTTGAGAGAGAGAGAGACGAGGGTTGGGGTGGAGGGTAGGGAGCCCAGAGCAGTCTCCGTAAGTGTACATTAATTTTTCATATAGTTTTGTTCCACAGATGGGTGTGGGGCCGTGCAGGGCAGGAACCAGGCTGGGGGCCTCCTGCATGGGAAGCATGCCCCTGTGAGCTGGGGGCCTCCTACATAGAAAGCACGCCTGGGGCAGGAGCTGAACCAGGAGTCTCCCACATGGGAAGCTTGCCCTGGTGAGAACCAAGCTGGGGGCACATCCCAGCTCAGTATGTGAATCTGCACTGGCCGGGGCCAGGATTCGATCCTTAGACCCTGGGGCTGCAAGACAAGTGCTCAACCCACTGAGCCATCCTGGCATCCCCTATAGGAAATTTCTGTAAGATATGATGCTGAATAGGAGGTTTTGTATAAAAACAGGGAGTTCATGGAAGAGGTCAAGCAGAGAATGTGATTTTGGAAAATGTCAGTTTACGTATTCTATTTAAAGCCATAAGAATGGCTGAAATAACCAAGGAAGTATTGCAGAGAGAGGAGAAAAGTCTAAGGACTAAGCCCTGGTATACTCCAGCATTTAGGGTGTTTGGAGATAAGAATGAACCAACGAAGGCAGCTGAGAAGTAGTAGCCAGTGCAGTAGAGAAAGAACCAAGACACAGTGGTATCCAAAGTCAGGAGAAAGGCTATGATCAAGTGTTAAAAATACCGCTAATGAAAGAATTAATATGGAGAGTAAGAAACCTATCATTGCATTTATCAATGTGAAGTTCATCAGTGGCCATGACAGTGCAAAAGGCTGATTGAAGTTGGTTTCAGAGAAAACAATAGGAGACACATTGGTGATGAACAACTCTTTCAAGGATCTTGTTAAAAATGAGATTGAAAAATTTAGACATTAGTTGGAGAGAGATTTGGGGCAAAAGGGACTTTTTAGTTTCATTAAGATGAGAAATACTAGACCACATTTGATTATCAAGTAAAGAAGGAAAAGTTGTCATGGACTGAAAGGAAATTTTCTAGAGTGATATCCTTGAGTAGATGAGAGGGATGAGACCTGCAGTACTAACAAGTGGAAGATGGGTAACTGATTTGGTGGACCTGAAAATACCTCTTTACAGAGAATTCAAATAAGAAATTAGCCATTCATCCATGAAGGATCATGAAAGGCTTCTAGAGTGTCAGAAGCCAGGTTCATCCCCCTTTGGGTAGAAAATCAGAGGACTTTTCTTTGGAAGGGTAGGTCTAGGAGAAAAGCCACACAGATGTCATTACGCAAGGGGCCCAAAGTAAAAGTCCTATCATCCTAAAGCGATGCTCAGAAACTTACAATCCTAGTTCAAGGGAACAGAGCCATTAATCTTCTCTTTTCAATATGAATAGAGGCACAAAAAGCAACAAATAGTGTGAAGTGGTGAAACTAAAAAATTAAATAATGAGATTATGAGAAAGAGAGATGATTCAGGTCCTAGAAAAAGGATGAGAAGATATTGCATCTAAGAAAACATGAGAAAATGGTACTCCAAAAAGAAAATATAAGAAAATTTGGCAAGTAAATTCATGACAGACAATATTAAAATTTACTAGAAGGGTGTAGAAAGCATGGATGATGAAGGCAAGGATAGCCCCTAGAATGTAGAGAGAAAGATGAAGAGATAATTATAGGAGAGAATACTTAAGAAAATCAGAAAATTGATGCAGACATTAGAGAAAGACTCAAAATAACAGGATTTCCAGAAATAGAAAGGGGAGAGAGGATGTTCTCAAATAAATGATACAAGAAAAAATTTCCATAATGGATGGAACATGAATTTTCATGTTATACAATTTTACTTAGTCCTCAAAACCATGACCAGAACCGGAACCCTTCCAGATAGCAAAACACAACTCACTTATAAAAGATGAGAAAATAAGATGACATCCTTCAGTAACATTAGACTTAATCCAGAACACAACAGAGGGAAGCCTTCAAGATTTGGAGAGAAAGTGATTTCCAACACAGAATTATATACCAAGAAAGACTCATAATCAAATGTGAGCATAATATAAAGATAGACACTTTCAGATATTTAGGTTTTCAAGGAATCTTCATCCCAGGCTTCTCAGAAGCTACTAGAGGAAAACATACAATCCAGAAAACAGGAAATGTAGCCCAGGAAAGCGGTGAGGAGAATTCCAGGATGGCAAGAAGGAAAACCAAAGGATGTCAGCTCTGCCACAGGATTGGAGAGTGAGCATTCAGTCTGGAGCAAGAGGAAAGGCAATAACAAAATGTAATTAATGAATTTAGTTTACACATTTGAAAATATGAATTGTACTGAGGGGCTTTGAAAGAATGTAGGAAAGAACTTGTCCTGAGTGCATAGAAAACTAAACAAACCCCAAGAAAAGCAAGTTTCTGTGAGAAAAAGGAATGTAATCATTCTTAATAGTTGTCACAGCAGTGATCAATATTCAATAGCCACAAAAATCTTTACATTAATTGATGATATAAGCCTGAAAAAAATAGATTGTGGGCAAGGTTAGTGGCAGTATGGAGAAATGGCATAGCTAAAGTATCCTCTACCATAGTGAGAAATCAATCTGTACTGGTTAAAACTGAAAGTGGGAAAGAAATATATAAGCAAAGTATTTTAAAATAGTTTTATACAAGAATAACAGTGAAAAGAGCTGAAAGTGGTTCTTTTCTCAGAAAAAGGATGGTGATGAATGAGAGAGGGAGTGTTCTTTGTTATAAACTTTTTAGCATTATTATTTTTAAAAACGCTATGCATATATTTATGACTGATAATGAAGCATCAACTTTAGGAAAATTAAAAATAAATGAATGAATGAGTGAGATGGACAGCATAGGGTTTGTGGTCTCTCTGTCTACCTTGGGATGTGCGTGGGATGAAAGAAAGGGATTCTGCTTTCCAGAAGTAGCCACTCAGTTTACCTAGGGTCAGTATGTATGATCCTGAATCATGGATGCTTAACTCTATGAGTTCGAACAACGATGTGTGTCCTCCTGTGTCAAATCAATGACAAGTAGTAATGTACATCTTCACACTCACCAGAAGGTCTATGGGTTATTTTCACATGAGTAGCATAATAGGAAACATAATTTTTTATTCTTTGGAATTTAAACATTTGGCCAGGGTTATAACGTTCAAAAGTCTTTCTCAAACTATGCTCTTAGCCTTTTTAAATGTCATGATCTGTGCAACAAAACTAACAAAATATCTAAGAATAAACTTGAGAAAGAATGTGAAGGACTTAACTACTGAGAACTATAAGACACTATTAAAATAAATTGAAGAGGACACAAAGAATTGGAAAGATATCCCGTGTCCATGGATTGGAAGAATCAACAGTTAAAATGGCCATATTACCCAAGCAACACACAGGTTTAATGCACTTTCATCAAAATCCCACAGACATTCTTTCACACAATAGGTTTTAAAAGATCATCAGATTCACATGGAACCACAAAAGACTCCAAATTGCCAAAGCAATCCTATGAAAAAAAGAATAATGCTGGAGGCCTTATGCTCTCTGACTGCAGTTTAGCGTACAAAGCCTCAATAAGCAAATTAACTTGGTAATGGCAGAAAAATACACATGTAGACCAATGGAACAGAATCAAAAACCCAGGAATAAACCCACAAATATATAGACAGATAATTTTTGACAAAGGAGTAAAATATATATAATGGGGAAGAGAAAGCCTCTTCAGTAAATGGTGCTGACATAATTGGAAAACCACATGCTAAAGAATGATTCTGGACTATAAACTGTCACTATATACCAAAATTAACTCGAAATGGATTAAACACGTCCATGTAAGACCTAAAACAATAAACTGTACAGAAGAAAACATTGGTATTCAATTTATAAACCTTGGGTTCAATGAGGACTTTATGAACCCAACCTCAAAGGCAAGGGAAGTAAAAGCAAAAATAAATGAATGAGACTATATCAAACAAAAAACTTCTGTACAGAAAAAAAATCAACAAAGCAAAGAGACAATCAAACAAATGGAAAAATATTTGCAAATAATGTCTCTGATAAGAGGCTAATATCTAAAATATATGAAGAACGCATACGGCTGAACAACAAAAAACAAACAAACAATCCAATTAAAAAATGGGCAGAGGACCTAAACTGGCACTTCTCCCATGAAGACATACAAATGGCTAACAGATATATGACAAAATGCTAAATTGCACTAGCTACTAGGATAATGCAAATCAAAACCACAATAAGAAGCAGCTTCATACCTGTTAGAATGGCTATAATCAACAAAACAAGAAATAACAAATGCTGGAGAGGCTGTGGAGGAAAAGGAACACTTATACACTGCTGATGGGAATGCAAATTGGTACAACCATTATGGAGGACAGTATGGAGGTGCCTCAAAAAATTAGGAATGGAATTGCCATTCGACCTGGCAATCCCTCTGCTGGGCAGTTACCCAAGAAACTTGAAAACCTTAGTCCACAAAGACTTACGTACCCCAATGTTCATTGTATAACTATTCATGGAAACCAAGTCATGGAAGCAGCCTGTGTCCTTTGATAGACGACTGGATATGTGGTACATTTACACAATAGAATACTACTCAGCAATAAGAGAAGCTGAAATACAGCAATTCACAACATAGGTGGACCTTGAGATCATCATATAAAGCAAAATAAGCCAGACAGAAAAAAACCAAGAACCATATGATTTCATTCATATGTGGACTATAAAACTGAAAGCAATGAGGAAACAAAAACTCACAGGCATAGTCAATAGTATAGTGGTTACATGAGGGTAAGGAAGGAAGGGGGGGCGCATGCAAATATATGGTGATAGAAGGAAAACTGACTCTGGGTGGTATGCACATAATGCAATACATAGATGATGAATTGTAGATTTGCACACTAACTTCTGTCATTTTTACTAGCCTCTGTCACACCAATAAATTTAACATTAAAAAAACAAAATTAATAATAATTAAATGATATGATCTGAATGGGAAACACAACTAACTGCTGGCCTGGAGGTTAAGGGGAATTTGTTTACAATCTTTGCTCTGCTTGACATGACTCATATACTTGGGTCTCAATCCCCTGCACATTTTTATTGACTTCAAACAGAAAAGGAGTTCCTTCATATTCAGGAGTTCATGAGGTGGGCAGATAATCAGATTTTCTGAGGCAGTTATTCACCTCTCAGCTAAGAGAGAAAAGCTACTATAATGGCATAGAGTATGTACGGAAACCAGAACCCTGTTAAACTCAACCTAAGTGAGCATTCTTATGTCCTTGTGCCTCTTTTACATCAACATGCCCATTTTATTGTTTTTTTTTATTTTATTTTTATTACACGTGATACCATTTGAAGAGAAGAAACTTGATTATTTTAACAGGTCTGTCCTTTGCTAGGTTTTATAATGTTATTTAGCTCTTACAAGAGAGCCCCACAATATATTTCTGGAAGCCCTGTATATATCAGATAAAGCGTGAAAAGTTGACATTTTTTTTGTGGCCTGAAGTGTTATGAGGCTTTTGAAAGGTAGATGTGTAATTAATAGGACAGTGAGTGAGTCTGTTTAGTTATACCAGGTAGTCTAGTGATTCCTATTTCATCATAAATTGCAGTTCAAAGACATAGTAAATAGGGCAATGTGGTGATCTCCCATGTGTGGGTATATAGAAGTGTGTGCACACTCATATACACAGATGTTTAAGTTAAGAGTAAATATGCACACACATATGGCAGTGATAAAGCCATGTTTAAGAAGAAAGGATATAACATCAGTGGAGTGAGCCAAGGACAGGAGCTTCAGGGATGTAGCAAAGAAAGGAGATTAGAAGTTAGGATTCATGATAAAAGGTGAAAGCTGAAACCTTCTTGTGTAGCTGGAAGCTTTTGTTCAACTGCCTTCTGCTTATAAGCAAGGAAATGCCTGCCGAGGTGGAAGGAAGTGACACATTCAAGACATATAGCTAGTCAGTGGCTAAGTTAAGACCAGACTACAACTTGCCATTGATTCTATTGCTCCAGCAGTGAAATAGTGAGAGGAGTCAGAAATCATGACCAGGGAATTTGGGACACCAAGAGATTAATTAGGTCAGTCTTTCATGTGACCATAGCAAGGGCAGAGTGGACAAGGGGAAAGAGTGAACAAGAATTGATTCTAGCAGAAATGACCTATTTTCAACCAGAATTCAGGCTGGGATTCTAAACAGTTCAGAGATGACTGAAAATAAGTTCATCTCGAATATATCAGTTTTATGTGTTAATTCATACCAAATGGAAGTTTGAGAGAAAATGGATTGATTATCATTTTCCTTATCACTTTTTAGATCTCAGAAGTAATTATGTTGTAGTAAATGAATATTGCTTTTAAGAATTGACAGTGTTGGGGAAGCTGGGATGGCTCAGTGGGTTAAGCGCTCACTTTGCAGCACCGGGGACCGGGGATCGAGTCCTGGCCCCGGCCCGTGCGGAACCATATGCTGAACTGGGAGCTCGTCCAGTTCAGTTCTCTCTCTGTCTCTGTATCTCTCTCTCTCTGTCAAAAAAATATATATATATATTAAAAAAAAAAGAATTGAGTGTTAAGATTGGCTGATGACTAAATGTGGAGAAAAGATTGGAAAAGGGCATGGGGCTTAGGATACAGTGGTGGGGTCCAAATATGGAGAGACAGGGACTTGAGTGAAAGAGACTAGTGTTTGTTTAATGTGTTGTATAAGTCCAGCAGGAAATAGATGTCACATTCAAATTGGGTAATTGAAAATTTGACAAAGGAACTCTTTGCAAAGTTGTGGGCAAGTGTTAGGGAAACCAACACTAATATTACCAGTTCTTGGAGCTGACAACAATGAAGCCCTCAACACCAAGGGGCATGTGGATGGAGCCTGGGAGGAGAGTAGCTCCAGCTTAAGGAAAGGGTTACTGGCGGGAAATATGGGTATGAGGATAAAGCCAAATCACGTGGTCTGATAGGAAAGGAGCCAAAACAAACAAACAAACAAACCAACAAACTAAAACAGGCCCTTACTTCACTCTTTGTGGGAGACTGTCAGGGTCTGGAACTGGGGAGGTTGGGGGTGCAAGGCACCCACAACCTTTTGACCTGGATCTGACTGAGTACAGTTCCTTCTCTCATGGTTCCTTGGAGGGTGATAAACAGTCTGGGATCAACATGTTTTTCTGCAGCCAGGTGTCTGATAAGAGATAAACAGCCGACAGTGCGTCAACGATGTCTGAGCAAGCACACAGAAAAGATACTTTCTTTCTGCACTCCCTAAGAAACTGGCATGTATAGTTTTCTTTAGACTACATTGTTTCAAGGTCAAGCTCCCTTGTTAGAACAGTATATAAGTCTGATGCTCAATAAACTCGGGGCTGCTGCAGTTATGTGTGGCAGACCTCCCTACATTTGGTGTGTGTGAGTTGTCTTTCCATCCTCACCCCTCCCATTCAGGCTGTTTGAGAAAAAGACGGCTGGCCCTGTCAACTCTTCTCCAGCACTCTCATCTCTTTACCACCCCAACAGTGAGCTAGATTCATTGACATAGTCTATATGGGCCAACCTCCCAGGGCAGAGAGCAGGGCAGAGGAGGGCAGAAAGTACATTTCAAGTGACAAATGCAAAATATCCAGGACAGGGATCTTGAGTGATTCTGATACACTTTCAAAAAACTGCATATTGATTTATTATCTTCATAGACCTTTTTCTTGTGAAACCATTTTACACCTTCACAACAGTAACTTATGCTAACATTACCAGGTTTTGGAAACCATTGTAAAAGGCTAACTCTGAAATTGCTCCTTAGCATGGTTCTAGGGTCCCTACTAGTGTGTGACACTGTTTTTTTTAATTGTTAAATTTATTGGGGTGACATTGGTTGGTAATAATTACATTGTTTCCAGGTGTACAATTCTACATTACTTTGTCTATACATTGCATTATGTGCTCACCACCCAGAATCAACTCTCTTTCCATCACCATATATTTGATGCCCCCACCCTACTTCCCCTCTTGCCCCCATTCTTCCACCCACCTTCCCCTTTACCCTCAGGTAACCACTAAACTATTGAGTGTGTCCACGAGTTTTTGTATCTTTGTTACTTTCAGTTTTATATTCCACCTGTAAGTGAGATCATGTTTCTTGATTCTTTCAGTCTGACGTATTTTGCTTAATAAGATGGTTTCAAGGTCCATCCATGTTGTCATGAATGGCTGTATTTCATCTTTTATTATCTCTGAGTAGTATTCCATTGGCACCTTTTTTTTTAACTTAACATAGTAATATGGCTTTTCCCAGCTTTTGATAAGTTCCAAAACCTTATTTGACCATGTATACTTATAAAAAATTCAACTCTCTTGACTAAATGAAACATATGCACATAGCAAAGTTCACCATGATGACTTAGTCTTTTTTCCTTTGGTCGTGACCCATGATAACTACTATGGTTTCCAGGTATAAAGAAATGTGAGACTTTAGTTTTGAAAGTACGTGGATTTCAAAGAAAGCAGGATAGCTTATTTCCATAGATCCAACTTCTGCAACAGAAGGCCAAATCCTGTCTTAATATTTATGAGTTCAGTAATATATTTAGTATTTAGACCTAGTAACACTAATTGATATTACAAGACCCTAGCTATAAATTTGAATAAAAAATAATTTATATACACTAAGAAATGCAACTGTCGAATGAATAAGAATGTATGTTCTCTTCATAGTGTTGATGATGCAGATTATAATGGTCAACAGTTATGATGAGTCCTAATGATAAACATAGGAGAATTTTATATATCAACAATTCAATGGGTAGGTCCTTCATTTACATATGAGGAAATAGGCCTAGAGAGGTTAAGTAACCTGACTAAAGTCACACAGCTAGTAAGTGATATAGTCAGTTTCTTTTAATAATGTCTATTTGTTTTCAGTGTGTAAGTCCTTCACATTTGTTAGATTTATCCCTAGGTATTTCATTTTTTGTTTGCAATTGCAAAAGGAATGGCTTTTCTCTCTTTCTGATGTTTTGTTGTTAGCATATAAAATTGCAGCTGATTTTTGCACATTACTTTTGTATCCTGCCATTTTGCTGAATTTGTATATGGTTTGTAATAGATTTCTGAGAGAGTCTTTAGGATTTTCTATATAAAGGATCATGTCATCTGCAAAGAGTGACAGTTTGACTTCTTCTCCCCAATTTAAATCCTTTTATTCATTTCTCTTGCCTGATTAAATTGAAGAAGACACAAATAAATGGAAAGATATTCCATGTTCATGGATTGGAAGAATCAACATAGTTAAAATAGCCATATTACCCAAAGCAATATACAGATTCAACACTATTCCCATCAAAATCCCACAGACATTCTTTGAAGAAATAGATAAAAAAAAAAGATCATCAAATTTGTATGGAACTACAAAAGATCCCTTCTATCAGCCCTGGCCTGACAAGACAGCCACCACTGAGCCTCTCAAATATACTATGGCCCCTATTACCCCATCCAGGGGTTCATTCCTTGGTTCCTGAATGTATAATTGGAATGCATACCTTACCTTTGGTAATTGAATTCTCCTCCCTCCCCCATTAGTTCATTGAACTACACTGTAAGAGCTTTCATAACAAGAAGGACCAATTGGAGGCCCTTGACTCTGTCTCTTGCCTGATGTTTAAAATAGTAAAAAGAATAGCACTTTCTACTATTAACTATATAGACTAATGCCATCATTAAAACCCCAATGTTCATTGCAATGCTGTTCACAGTGGCTAAGACATGGAAACAACCAAAATGCCTATTGATATGTGACTGGATAAAAAAGCTGTGTTACATATATAGAATAGGATATTACTCAACGATAAGAAAAGATGAAATTCTGCCATTTGCAACAACATGGATGGAACTTGAGATCATCATGCTAAGTGAAATAAGCCAGAAAGAAAAGGTTAAGAACCACATGACTTCACTCATATGTGAAATATAAAATTGAAAGCAACAAAGGAAAAAAAAATCTCATGGACACAGTCAATAGATTATTGGTTACCTGAGAATAAGGAGTAGGGGTGGTGGGTGGGTGGGGGGAGCTAAATAGATGGTGATGGGAAAAGTTGTATCATTTTTACTGAGCAATAAGCTTAACAACAAAAAAGTGATAGAGCTAGAATTCTTATTTCTAAATGATGATTATTGATAATAATCAGGAAGTGTCTTACTGAACAAAATAAATGTTTAGCTTCTCTAATACTTGTTACCAGGAGCCATACTAGGAAGCAGATTCCTAAGTGGGATTTTGAAACTGGATCATCTGTCAGCTGGCTTGGAATGAAGCCCCTGTCATAACCCCTGGAATGTAGATGCAGAGCAATTGTTAAAATTTTCACTGGTGTAGAACTTGAATGAGACACAGGTGGAAAGGAACAAACTGCTGGGTGCAATAGTTCAACCTTTAGAGAGGTTCATGTAGTAGTTATAAAGATGGTGGAATTGGATACCTCTTGTAAGGGCCCACTGGAAAAAAGTGAAAACTTGAGGTTTGGCATGGTAATAATACACTAGATAATTTAGTATCCTTAAAATGTTTCCTTTCTTTGTAAATCATATAGGAGTATCATAGGCCCTATCCTCTCTGTGTAGTCTAATACTTCCCACTTTTTGAAGAAAATGCAGAAGTATTTTTTCTTGGACAACAACACTTAGCCCTCTCAGAATCTACCTTCACTACCTTCCTGGCCAGTAAACCAGCAATTAGGGGCAGGTTACAATATAACCTAGCAGGGAATGACTCTATGTGAAGGGAGGAAAGGAAGTATACCTCTAAGATGCTGTAGGACTTAGCCAATTTATACCAGCAGTAGTTAGAAAAATATGGATCCTGTGGGTACACAAGTAAAGTGAGGGTGAGATAAGTTGAATAAGAGAAGCTTATTAATGTGGTAGAATTACCCTATGCTATAGAATTTTGACACCTATAAAGGACTCAAGGATGTGATGTTTACATTCTGCCAGAATTTCTCTGAAAGCTTGGAGAAAGTGATTGTCCACACTGAGTGAAGGAGAGATGCCAGGATTGTCATGACGGATGGTAGATGGGTCAAAACTCTCATCTAGAAGAGGGCATGCAAACATACAAAGCCTGCCAGCCAATTATATTCTTTGTGAGGGTTTAAAGGACATTCCACTTACCAAAGTGATAAGGCACTGATAATAGGAATTACCACCTTCTCCTCATTTTACCACCTTCTCCTCATTAGTTCATTGGACTACGCTGTAAGAGCTTTCATAATTGAGAAAGACCAATTGGAGGCCCTTGAAACTGTCTCTTGCCTGATGTTTTAAATAGTAAAAATAATAGCACTTTCTACAAAACTATAGAGATTAATGCCACCATTAAAACCCCAAATAAGGCATGAGTGCTGGTGCCCATCATGTTCCCAATTAATTCGTGACTCTGGCACTTAGAAAAACCAAATGATCCTAAAAACTGATTTGGATTTTTATACATTCAACCAAGTAGTTTCTACAATTCTAACTACTGTGTCAGATGTGGTAACCTTATAGATTACTATGTCCTCAGGTACCTGTGCCCACTGATTGGTAAAGAGTCTCATTTCTATCCCTGTGAAAAAGGAAGACCAGATGCAGTTCCTTCTTCATAGGGATAAAAACGAGACTATTATTACTACATGGAATGGTCAACAATATAGGAGTATATTTATGGTTTTGCCCAAGACCATGCTTGTTCTCTTACCCTCAATACAGCCTGACAATCTACTTTCCCACAATACAGTCCAAAAGGAACTGAACCATTTGGATATTTTTTGATGACATTGGGTCACAAGATTGATGACATCTTGTTATTTGAATCAGATGAGAAAAATATGGAAAATACACTGGAGGCCATGGTAAAACACATTTAGTACAGAGAGTGGGGGAAAAGATTCAGGGTCCAGTAACATAGGAGAAATTTTAGGAATCCCATGGTTCATACTGGGGTATCTACTTCGATAAAAGAAAACATATTACATCTTGTTCCTGGCATCACTAAGAAGGAAGCACAATCTCCAGTAAGTCTTTTTGGGTTCTGGAGACAACATTTACACACTTGGAAATACTACTCCCACACACTTACCAACTGATGAGGAAGGTCGCCAGCTGTAAGTGCAACTCAGAGCAGAAAAGGATTTTGTAGCATGCTGAGGGTTCCTCTTAGATCATATGATCTAGTATAACTTATGGTATTAGAAGTAATTGTATGATGGGAAGGAGGCCATGCAGAGTTTATGGAAAGCCAATGGCTCTGGAGTAAGGCCATGCCATCTGTAGCAGAATATTATAAACTATTTAAAAAGTTTCCTGGTGTACTACTGGGCCCTGGTATACTAGACACCTGAACATGGGACATCAAGTGACAAGAACTCAGTTCCATCAGAAGTACCTAGTCATAAGGTCAGGTGGGCCCAGCAGAAATTCATTGTAAAGTGGAAGTGGTATATTCAGGATTTAGCATGAACACTTTCATGTCATCTACCACTGTCTCAATTTGTCTACCTTAGCTCATAACTATGTGGGGAAGGTCTCTATGTTCAACTGACAAGAGAGGGAAAAGTCTGAACTTGATTCATGAATGGGTGTTCAGAATGGTTTGCAGCTGTGCTTCATCCTTGCTCATGGATGGGAAATCCTCCCAGAGGGCAGAGCTTTTGCAGGGGAGTGTAGCATTTACATGGTGTGGAAAGAGAGGTGCATGCATATAAGACTACGGATACATATGGGTAGCAGTGGATATTTGGTAGTTTTCCAAGACCTTGGAGGTAGAAAGATTAGAATATTAGAGACAGGGATATTTGGGGAGTAACAGGCATGTGGCCATCCTATGAGAGTGTGCATAAAGTTTTGTATCACTTTGTATCACTTATTTCCTACCAGAAACACCTCGTTTATGGAAAAGGTACAAGACAGAATGACTTGAACAGATGACATCAGCCAGACTAATTAGCCATTCCATCTTGGCACAATGGGCTCATAAACAGAATCCTTGATAACAGGATGGGAAGCTCTGCATGGGTCCAACAGCATGGGCTCCCACTCACCAGTGTTGACATAGCTATTGCTACTCCTGAAAATCCAATCTACCAACCTGTCCAACCCGGTCCCCTGATATAGCAGTGTTCCTCAAAACCAACCAGATGCTATGGACCCCCTTCATGCTCAAAGGGGTTAGTGATTCATCTTGACTGGAAATGATATATATTCCATGTATGAATGTGCATTTCCTGGTGGTAGAGCCATGTGCATTGCACTATCTGATCTTACAGAGTGTTATAGGCACTGAAATAGGATACCAAAAAATATTGCCTCAGACAAGAAACTCACATATATCAAAGGAGGTGTGGTGGAGAACACATGACCAAGGTCCACTTGTCCTGTCACACACCACACTACTCAGAAACCACCAGTATACAAGGGAAGTGGAGCAGCCCATTTGAAGGTATAGTTGAGATGCCACTTTGGAGAAGATAATAGAGTACCATCCTACAGGTTGTGGTACGCACTCTAAATTCATTTACAGAGGCTGTGTTCCTCATATGTGGAATACTTGGGTCAAGGAAACAAGTGTTGGAAATAAAACCAGCCCACTTATTATCACTCCCAGTGACCTGCTTGAAGGAATTTGTACTCTGTGTTTCTACAACCCTAACCTCTGTAGTTCTAGAGCTTCCTAGAAGCAGAATACTTCCATCAAGGGAGACAGAAGAATCCTTTTACATTTGAAGCAGTGACTGCCACCTCACCACCTTGGGCTCTGATTGCCAAGATATCAGCAGACCAGAAAATGTGGCATCATCCCAGCAGGAGTAACTGTCCCTGATCATTAGGAGAAGATAGTGCTGCTCTTACACAGTGGTGGGAGAGAGGGGTACCTTTGGCACTCTTGATCTAATGGGGGATGTTTTGTAGTTCTTTCCTGTATGTCTTTTTTTATTTTACAATAATACAGCTTATTTTTTAAAATTGTGTTGTCTCTGTCTCTTTCTCTTTTTAATTACAGCTGATGTTCAAGATTATTTTATATTGGTTTCAGGTATACAGCACAGTGGTTAGATGTTTATATAACAACTTACAAAGTGATCTCCCAATTAATCTAGTACCCACTTGGCACCATACATAGTTATTACCATTACCATTGACTATATTTCCTGTGCTGTACTTTACATCCCCATAACTATTTTGTAATTGCCAATTTTCTGTCCTGTGCAACTATGACAGTAATTAAAGAGTGCTATAGCTACAACCCGAGATGTGCATGTTGACTAGGGCGTAGACCACTTAGGGTTGAGGGTAGACTACCAAGATCTACAGAAGTTCTAGCAGAGGAAAAGAGGACTGTAGAATGGGTAATAAAGAATGACAGTGAGTGCCAAGTATGTCCCCATGACTAGGTGCAAAGGCTGATGTTCTGATGTGTCTCAATAACTATCCTTGAAAAGTTCCCCAGGAAAAGAAACAAATAAGAAAGAACCCCGTGACTGTTCCCAGGTGTAAAGAAGTGGTCGTGGGTGGCAAGGAGGGGACGTTAGTGTATCTGTGGAGAACCCACTTTAGGACTGAGGCACCTATGCCCTCCCTATCATAAATGATGGCCGCTAACCATTCATAGCTGTGTCCCATTTGGGGACATGCCCAAAGCTAAATAAAGCTGCCCCACTCAAATTTACACCCTCTCTCTCGGTGTACCCTGCATTCAATGACTTGTCAAAGCATATGGACACATGTCTGGCTTCTTTGTCTCAGTCTGGGACACTTTTTTTGAGATTTAATATATTGTTTGAGAGGTATGAGTGTGTGTGTGTGTGTGAGACAGAGAGAGAGAGAGAGAGAGAGAGAGAGAGAGAGAGAGAGAGAGA
>PVKE010033730.1:0-17746 GCA_004027555.1 Craseonycteris thonglongyai
AGAAGAGGGTGAGAAGAGGAAGCATCCCTTTCGTTCTGTCTTTTTTTTTCTTTCCTTCTGTCACCTTTCTTTCTTCCCATTTCTATTTCTTTGCCTCATTCCAAAAGGAATCTGAAGCTGAGGAATGAATGTTGAACATATTTAGTGTTATGTGGTAGACAGAACCCACCCAATTCCAGTGTGACTTCATTTTAACTAAGACTGCATTTTAATTAAGACTGCAGCTGATTTCTTAACGGTAACTTTGCAAGCCACAAGGCATTGGCATGAAATATTCAAAATGATGAAAAGCAAGTAACTTCAACCAAGATTATTCTCCTTAGCACAGCTATCATTAAAAAAAAATCAGATAAAGAGATTCCTAGATAAGAAAAAGCTAAAGAAGTTCATCCTCACCAAACCAATATTACAAGAAATGTCAAAAGGACTTCTTTGAGAAGAAAAGAATGTTCAAAAATATGAATAAAATGGCAATAATAACATATCTGTCCAAAATTACTTTCAATGTAAATGGATTAAATGCTTCAAACAAAAGACATATGGTGGCTGATGGATAAGAAAACAAAACTGTTACATACTCATGTGCTACCTATAAAAGACTCACTTCAGATTAAAAGACACACAGACTGAAAGTAAAGGGATAAAAAAAGTTAATTAATGAAAATGGAAATGAAAAAAAGAAAAAGCTGGGGGAAACAATTTTTATACCAGACAAAATGGACTTTAAAATAAAAGCTATAACCAGAGACAAAGAAGGACCCAGTAATCTCACTTCTGGGTGTTTATCCAAAGAAACCCAAAACACTACTTTGAAGGGCCATGTGCATCCATACATTCATTGTAGCATTATTTACAATAGCCAAGATATGGTGAATGCCTGGGCTTCCATAAATGGATAAAAGGATAAAGAAGAAGTGGTACATATTCACAATGGAATATTAGTCAGCCATGTAAATGGATAAAATCTTGTCATCCATGAAAACATGGATGGCCCTATAGGGTATTATGCTGAGTAGAGTAAGTCAGAGAATGACAATATAATTTTTCTTATATGTGGAATCTAGAGAACAGGATAAACAAATGAGACAGAAACAACTCATATACAGAGAGTATACTGATGGTTCTGGATCGGGGGATGTGGTTGGGAGGATGGTTCCTGGGGGAGTGGAGTAAGAGGTAGAAATCGGTAGTTACAAAACAGTCAGGGAGATGTACAGTGTAGCACCAGGTGTATAGTCAGTCATGTTGTAATAACTATGTATAGTGTCAGATGAACAGTAGCTTTATTGGGGTAATTACTTTGTAAGTTATATCTATATATCTAATCACTATGTTGTACACCTGAAACCGATATAATATTGTTTGTCAACTATAACTGAAAAATAAAAAAAAGTCTCCCCCCGCCAAAAAAACCCACCAAAACCCACCTCAGCTTCTCTCTGTGTTGCTGTCAGAAAGCAGCTCTCTCCTAGCAAGCTGGCATTCTTGCCGGAAGTGCTGTTAACAGCACTCTAAATAAGATAATTATCCAATAAAATTAATATTAGCCAAACCACATAGATCTTGAATTAAAAATATATCTGATTGCAGGATTGAAGCCCAAGTGATGTGTCTTATCCATTGAATGTGTGGTTTGTCCATCTGGAGATGAGGAAACATCCTGGGAAGAAGGCTGCCGTTTGTTATCTGAAGGTAAACCCACTCTAAAGGAGGAGCCTCAGGGATACTTTCTTTGGTACCTTAAGGCAGTAAGGGAATGAGATTTATGCTTTCTACTTTATTTCTGCAGGCGGTTGCTGTTCACTTTGCAGGGCAGCAGTGCAGTTTAGTGCAGTCCACCTTTTCTCAATGAAGAAAGTGACCTGAGGTGACATCAGAACAGGAAAGGGCACTGGTGCGAGTTCCAGCATCCTAGTGGGGTTGGTGACAGGAGGCAGTCTGAGCTTGTTGTCTGAGCTCCCCTGTCTGCATATCCTGGGACTGTGTGGCTGTGTGAACACTCCCAGAAAGGCCATTAAGTTTGAGCAGAAAGAGTGCAGGTCCTGGGGTCAAAATAATTGAGTTCTAATAGTCACTGTGTCATTAACTGATTGAATGAGTCTGGGCAAGTCAGTTTCCTTCTGTATACCTCATTATTCTTATCTGTCAAAATGGGGGTCACAAAATTCGCTCTATCTATCTAGGGTGAGAGAATAGAAAGGATAATAGACATGGACGTTCCATGAATATAAATAGTTATGATTAGCCTTAAATGATGGGTCAGCAGGAATATTGTCATTTTAGGACATTAAGAAGACAGGAGAAAAAAATCTGAAGTTTCTTATTTTTTTTAGGAAGGGTTGTAGAGTAAGCAAATCACTCAAAGACAAGGGTTATGAGCAATATGAGCAGTATGCTACTACAGAATATAGCCCAAAATATCTATATTCATTGGGCTAATAAATTAATTTTCTTCAAAAACATTTACTGAAATACTTGCAATATAACATAACTACAACTATATAACTAGTATGTATTTCTAAAACCTATAGAATTGGAGAATGTGAATATATTCTCTACCGAAGCAAATGATATATCAAATAGCAGCATTATGTAGTGCAAAGAGCATTGAGCAGATGAATGCTACCTCTGAACAAATCCCGAGAAAAGTACCTCTGTGGCTTTTCCACCTCACCTATAAAATGAAGAAAATTTCTGTCCTATTCAACTCATAGGGCTGAATAAAATTAAATGAAATAAAATACATACTGAAAAAGTGGAAGTGTCATACACCTGCGAGGTACTGTTACTTTGATTATTTGGTAAGGTATGTGTTCTTTCTTTTTTTATTTTTTTATTGTTTGAGAGAAGTTGGGAGAGAGAGAGAGAGAGAGAGAGAGAAAGAGAGAGAAGCAGTCTCCATAGTTGTACATCATTAGTTGTGACATAGTTTTATTCCACACAGGTGGATGTGGGGCTGTGCAAAGCTGGAACCAAACTGGGGTCTCCCACATGGGAGGTGAGGACATTTGCTGCCATATTGGTGGTTACCTGTTGTGCCACAGTTCAGGATATGGGTTTGCATGAGCTGAGGCTGGGATTCGATCCCCAGACCTCACGGTTGCAAGGCAAGTGCTCAATCTGCTGAGCTATCCCAGCATCTCCAGATCTCTGTTCTTATTCTAACTTAATTCAAAAAACAGTGATTGAAGGTCTACAGGATGTTCTGTGAAGTTATGCATTCTGTGGTGATATGTGAAGTGAGAGGAGAAAGAGGTGGTTTCTGTTTGGAAGGGCTGGGGAACATTCATTACAGAGGTAAAGTGTAAGCTGAATAAGCACAGATTTATTAATTCACTTCAGCAACATCCATTGTGCTCCATCCCTGTGCAAGCACTGTTCCAGGGCTTCAGGAGTTCGTCAGTGAAGAGAAGATGCCTGCACTCAAGGATTTTACGTTCTAGTAGGAGAGGGAGAGGGTTGGTGGGACTGAAGAAGTAAGCTGCAAAGGGGAGGGAATAGCAATGTAAACAAAGGCACAGGAGAACTTACATGGGCTATAGAAAAGAATATTAATTTCTGGTTTAGTTTCAGATTTTTTGGTAGAGGCTTCCTGGCATCTATGTTAAGAAGGATTCTGAGACTTCCTTGGGGCTCAGGTGGAAGAATGCCAGAATTGAATAATGATGTCTGCAATGGGTGTGGGAGGGGAGAATCGAATAATGTGTGTAAGATATTTGCCATTCCCAGAGGCCCCATGTGAATAGATTAGACTTGTCCATTATGGTCTGTGTTCTTCCAGTATGCTGAGAATGTTATGAAGCTCAATAAGCAAGTATTATTAAGTCCAGCATTTATGTGTACATAAAAAAATAGTTGAATATTCTCAGAGAAAGGCTCTCCTACATAAATGCAAATGTTACCGTCTACTTCTCCAATCTTTTATCTCCTCTACTTTGAGACCACAAGTAGTCATATAACTCATCTACGTTCCATAGAACCCATTTCTGTTTGTGGTTCCACTTCTCTGCCTACCTGGATTTCAACTCAAAGTCAGCATCAGCCTCTTAGATTCTCAGAAGTTTTGTTATTCTTGTGTTCTGTTTGGAGTTATCTAATTTAGCCCCCTCACAACATTTTAAGCTTACTGAGGAAACTATACAGTTGTTCTTCTTAACTCATCTTCTTTGCCTCAGAACTCTTAGAGTGTATTGAGGTTCCAGAATATCTCTTATTAGGCTGACTCCATATTTTTGGCTGGGCCTTAAAAGTTTGAGAGAAAATCATATTACTCAGCCCTTGATATATCAAATAAATAAATTTAGAAAATTCTTTCTCTGTTAAGATTGTATTGCTTTTAAGCCGTTGTTTCAGTGCAAAATTCTATTTTGTATGCCAAAAGTAAATTGCTATTTTTTTTTTGGTATCAGATTAACTATAGGAAATTGCCATGTTTTAGGTTAAAAAAGGTTGACTATTTGCAATTTCCTATGGCTCAACCTAATATTTGTGTGTGTGTGTGTGTGTGTGTGTGTGTGTGTGTATATATATATATATATATATATATATATATATATATATATATATATATATATATATGATTTGTTTTATTGTTTGACAGAGAAAGGGAGAGACACACAGAGAAAGAGAGAGAGAGAGACAGAGAGACAGAGAGAATGGGGATGATCCAGAGCAGTCTCCACATCATTAGTTTTAACACAGCTTCATTCCACAGGTGAATGTGACACCATGCAGGGTGGGAACCTAACCAGGGGCCTCCCACATGGGAAGCATGCCCCAGGCAGGAACCAAATTGGGGGCTTCCCATATGGGAAGCATGCCCCACCCAGCTCAGCATATATGTCCATATGAACCAGGGCTGGGCCTTGATCCTAAGACCCCATGGCTGCAAGGTAAGCACTCAACCTGGTGAACCACCTAGGCATCCCCTGTATCCTTTCTTTAACAATCCTAATCTTGAGGATCTTGACTTTTGCTTGTTTAGGTAAAATGTTTTGCACTTAGAAAGAGAAAAGAGAAATAAACATTAATATTTTGTTTAGACTTGTCTCTCTGTCTTTAAAGCCCATTCTTCTGTTTTCTCCTTAATGATAGTAAGAAAAGCTGCCCAAACTTGAAGAGGTGTACACAGCTTCAACTCAGCTCTTAGAAATGACATAAAGCCTGAAGGCACCTTGTTCCCATTAAATATTAACTGGTTGGATGGAAAAAGGAAGTATTTAATAAGAAACACCTGGGATATTTGAAATGCTATCCACACCTGTTTTCCAAATGACTGAAGGCAATCTGGTTTCTTGATTAACTGCTGAATAACTGCTGTATTTAATAGCTGATAGAACACTGCAGGAGGACTAAGCTGGCATTCAGCGAAGTTTTGTCCAGGCATCCCACTGTGGAAGTACCTGAGTGTTCTAAGTAACATTTGTATAAAGAATAGCAGTGCAAAAGAATAGACCAGTTGGAGAGGGCTGTTTTAATTTGACAGAAGGTGGTAACAAACCCATCTTCTAAAAGGGGCATGCTGGGAGTAATGTTCTGTTCTTGGAAATAAAGTCAAACTAATCTCTTAGTGACAGGGGCCTTGATCACTGACCTTATTTCTCATCATCTGAAAACTGTCAGTTATGGAAATAATGTAACCAGCTGGCTAATTAGAGGGAATTCTACTGCTGGGAAAAGAAGTGTCAATAGATGACAAAGGGATACTAAGAGACCAGAGGAGTTCTCTGCACTGCCATTTCATACTGCTTAGTCATGCAGTACCACTAGCTGTGTGGGTGAAGGAGCAAGCTCAAGCCCAACTCTGCTGGACTTCACTAATAAAAAGGGCAACAATGAGAAAAGTTTTTCACTCCCCAGAAACAGGAGTGTGAAGTCAGTTCATAGAAGGCCAAGGAGATGTTACCCTCTGGTGTTACGTTTTTTCTCACTGAGCTAAGAAAAGTCACTATACTTAAAAACAATATAAAACATGAAGATAAAATCTAGACATCTGAGATATTTCCAGTAAGAGAAAGGAAGAGGCAATGTTTCTTCCTTATTCTTTTTTTCAATAGAAGAATCATGAGGGTGTTTGGATATTTGCTTCAGTCTTTCATGAGTACATTCCTTGGAGGCTGAGGTGGAAGAAGTCAGCAGCTTCTTTTTCTTTACTGAAAGAATTATTATCTCAAAGATTTAGGGATTTGAAAACTGGGGGTGTCACACGGTGGAGATGAGAGGGTAGAAAACAGGATCTGGGAGTGTTTGCTTTTAGACAAAAATTAAATCACATGTGTTACTTCTTTCCTTTGTTCTATCATCTCCTTATAGGTCATTGCACATGAGGATAACATAAATAAAAGTTATCTTATGAGTGGGAGAAAATACTCATATCTGATGGTGTGATTTTTAGGAGAGTGAGTTAGAAGCCATTGACCTCTGAGTTTTATTCCCAAGCCAACCTATGGATTTGGTAATATACTTTGGCCAATCCATTTAACTTCCATGAATGATTTTTTTTCCCAACAAAAATCACTTTCTGCCTCATGGGGAAGTTGCAAGGTTGGTTTAATTAGGGATAGACTCAATGAAAGGTACTTAGAAATATGAGGTAATGTAACAAAGTAAGCTGAAGATACCTTATAAAAAAATGAAACACATACACAGGGTACCTAAAACTAATTTGAATGAAGCTGAATACAAACTTGACCCAGAAACTACATAAATACTAGTTGGAGAGAATTGGATCAGCTTCCATGGACCTCATAATATGAGGGAGGAGGTGATGCTGTTAATCCTGTCCCTCTAGGTGTTACATGAATTTTCAGATGTTCTTTCCAGGGCCTCTCCAAGATGGAAGCAATCTGCTGAGGTACCTTTGGATTTACAGGTCCCTCAGGACTCAGACTTCAGCTCCACTTCTCTTTCCCCCATCGTAGGGCCAAAATAGCTCTCCCAGATCCAGCTAGCACCCAGCTGTTCTAGTTCTGACGGTTCATATTTGATTCCTGCTAGACTCCTCCCTGAGGGCATTAAACTAGAAGACTGCAGAGCCTGTACATGATGGTTACCTTGACAATTATCTTCAGAAAATCCAAACTTATATTTTGGAATCTTAATCTTTATTGATTTAGAAGATTATAACTTCACTACTCAAAATTTAGAGATGGTCAGTGATTTTCATTTTTAGGTTTTTAAAAAAAATACCCCCAAGTTTCTTTTTTTTTCTTTTAAATATAACTAGCATTTATAGATAACCAGTGAACATTTTCTAGAGTCAAATCTCATTGTTTAATATATTTTTATTTATTTTTGACTGAGGGAGTGGGGGGGGAGGGGAGAGAGAGAGAGAGAGAGACACACAGAGAGAGAACTGAACTGGGGGAGCTCCCAGCCCAGCACATGGTTCCGCACGGGCCGGGGCCGGGACCCGATCCCTGGTCCCCGGCGCTGCAAAGCGAGCGCTCAACCCACTGAGCCATCCCGGCTTCCCCAGTTTCTTTTTTTTAAAAAAATATTATTATATTTTATTGTTAAATTTAATGGGGTGACATTGGTTGGTAACAATCAGACAGTTTCCCAATGTACAACTCCACATCACAGCACCCATGCATTGCATTATGTGCCCAGCTCCCAGAATCAGGTCCCCCTCCAACCCCATATATCTGGTGCCCACTCCCCCCTGCCCCAAGTTTCTTAAGACAGGCAATTACAATCATTCCCATGATTGTAAGTTCTGCTAAATGCATATAATATGAACAGCATGTATGAACTTGGTATGCAAACCAAGGCTAAGCAACTTTGGATTTGGTGCCAATCTAAGATATTGACTAAAAACCTTAACATGGGGTTTTCTTCCCAAAACATCATTTTATGTGTTTTGAGTATGACCCCTCTAGGATAGTTGTATGATTCTCTGAACCCACAGTTTGAACTTTGCTATAACTTTGTAAAGAAAAAAAAAAATTGAGGAGAGAAGGAAATTAGGACAGAGAGAGAGAGAGAGAGAGAGAAAGGGTGGGGGTGAGGTATGTGTAGGGTAGAATGAAAGAAGAAGGGAAGGTTGGCTCTCTTTCTCATCCTCAGATATCAAACTTCTGCCACTACACTGAGGGGTTCAGAATCAAGGGGTCATGCACAAAGCTAGAAGTGTGGCAATAGTTTTCAAATAGTGTGCCAAAGAACTGTAAATGTTCTTTTTCCTCATAGATAGAAAGGAAGAGAAAGGCTCCATTCTCTTTTCTCCAAAGCTTTCATTGACTTGGCAGCAGCAGTATCCTAAAGAGAGAACCAGTTACAGTTTTCCATGGGCAATTAACCCATTTAATATTTTAGTTTTAAAAATTAAGATCACTAGAAAATGAACACAGTGGAGAAAATCAGCAAAGCTCAGAAAAGATCCAAGTGAAAGATCCTCTCTATTATGGGTTTGTGCTCTTCACAGCTAAACTTTCTAAGCTCAGGGCCTTGGCAAAAAGGGTGCTTCTCACCCTCTATGCACTCTGACTCCCTCAAAAATATAGTTAAGCTTTTGATCATCCCACTCCTAGCTCTCCATATTGTCTCCCATGTCTCCTAAGTTTCTTTTCTTTCTCTAGAAAAACAGGTAACAACAAAGTTCAGCTTTACCACTCACAGAAACTATTGTAGGGTCATTCTAGACAATAATTATGGATTTCTGTGCCATCTCAGGAACAAAGAAGTTTGTTATACAACGGTGACATAGCAAAAAATATATTGAAACAAGCCAAAGAATGGGGCTTAGAGAATTAAAAGAGCTAACTATAAAGCAGTGAAGAACATGCTGGAATTTAAAAACCATTCCTAAGTAGTGGTCAGAAGTGGAATTGGCTAGATTGAGCCTGATGTTGTGAAGGAGCTGCTAGAACTTTCCTAGGAGAAGGGCAAGATTTCTGCACAAGAGAGTGGAGCCTTGATTTCCGTTATCATACCACAAAGTAATCAGATATCTGCATTACATGTAAATGGTGGGGAGGGCAAACACCTGCTGAAAGCTCTACTGAGACAGAATAATTGAGCCTTCTGGCATGGGGTTCTGCCCTGCTCCCACAAGGTCATCTTGGGAGAAACAGTGGAACTGCTGGCAAAAACCTAGAACTATTCAGGCAATTGCCTGCCCTGCATTGTGCTTTGTGCCTGACAGCAGCTCAATAACTATTAGTCTAAGATGGCGCAGAAAATGCCTTTGTAATTTCTCAAAGGACATGCCTTTTTTTTTTATTTTGCAAAAGTTAGGTTGGAAGGAAAACATAACGACTTCTAGAAGTGATGATGAGAAGCAAGCATGAGTCCTTCATTCTAATTCTGTCTCTCCCCATAGAAATGATTTCTGTATTAAATTGGAAGGTCATCCAGGTATCTCTTTAAAGCACAGATTGGCAAGACACTATTGCAAAGTTTTTGGCTAATACTGAGCTCAACAGCATTCTGTAGCTCATGCTGATCTTAAAATTCTGAAGAAAATCATCTAATTTCCAATTCAAGTGTTTTATCAACTCCTTAGTAACCTGCTAGTGCCATAACCTTTCTGATCATGTTGAGAAAGGAGTAGAGAGACTTTTCTTTGTATCTAGGCTTAAATTCCTTCCCTTAAAATTGCCATTTACATAGATTTATCAGAATTTTAGGGTCCAATAACATGTTCCCTGAACACTTCATCAAAGACAAAACAAAGCAAAGTAGCATCTTCTTATTGCTTCTTTTAGAACCCATTATAAGCAATGGCTTTAACACTCGTATCAGACCCGATATCTTATAAGATTTAGCTCTATTTATATTTTGACTTCTCCCATCCTTATCCCAACATTAATTCCTATTACAATCAGAAAATGGAGATTTGGACCTTGGTACCAGCTTGTATGAAATGTATGACCTTGATCAAGTCACCTAACTTTCATAAGTATCAATTTTCTTGTCTTGAAAATGGTGACAACAATAATGAGATTATTGGGATGATTAAATGAGGTAGAGAATATAAAAACACCTTATAAATTATAAAGCTTTATACAGACATAATTGAAAATACTAAAGAGGCAGTGATGGTATAGCATACTGGAATGAATATTCAATTTGAGGTTAGGAGACATGGGTGTTAATTCTGAATCTTCTGCTTAATAGTTCTATGATTTGGGGCAAGTCATGTAAACTGTCTAAGACTGAGTTTCCTTAATTGTAAATGTGGATTATTAAATTACTAAAAAACTTCACAGGGTTTTGTAATTGCAATAATAACTAACTGAACCAGGGGTGGACATCTAGCCTAAAATATGCCAAACAGATAATTTCCTTTAGAAATTTGGGATTAGAATGACAGAATGGTCTGTCATTTCTGAGCAAGTCTGTCAGGAAGAGGAGAACTCAACATGCATTATATAAAGGGCTGATTAGTGGAGAAAGCAGATTTACTGAGAACGAAGAATGAAATAGGTGAGAGAGACAGAGGTATATACACACACACACAGAGAAAATGTTCCCTCTGATTGCTTTACTACTCCATTTCTAGGTGACATCCCCAGTAGCATTATTGTAAATTCCTTCCGGATTAGTCAAGGTTCAGTTGCAGATAAGATAATCCACTCTAGCTAATTTAAGCAGAAAGAATCTTAATGGAGGATATAGGTCCTTACAAAGTAGTTGGTAGGGAGAGGAGCAGGCTCTAGCTGGGGGTGGAGAACCTATGGCACGTGTGCCCAAAGTGGCATAGTGGCAGAGCAATTATTTCGGCATGCGGAGCTGTGAATACCATTTAAAAAATTATTGTTTATGCTCTTATAGACATAAAAATAATCAATACCTCTATCTCACTTGATGGGTTGGCACGCGAGTCAAGCGAATATACTCTTATTTCATAAACTTTGGCACTCAATTGCCAAAAGGTTCGCCACCCCTGCTAGGCCAAGTTTTTAGGACTACTTTCCAAGCAGGTTCACGGGAGTGGCTCACCAAAGGAGTTACTGGCCCTCCCAGGGAGCTGCGGAAGCAGGGAGCTTCTGCCACAGACATTGGCTTTTGGATCACACTGCTTTTGTCAGGATCCACACTAGGAAGATTCTTGATACTGGAGAAGCCAAGTACTGGCCATAGATATACCACCACCCCACACATGTTCCCTCGCCAATGGTGGGGCATGGTCTGAAGCTCTTGGGGTAACCCCTGCTCAGTGGAAGCTTCGTGGTGTGCAGAACTGCACCCTAAGGAGTCTGAATGACTCAGCTTTCACATTTCTAGTACACAGCAAGTCATGCATAGGATACAATGGAGTTCAGTGAGCTAATCTGCATATCTCCACCATATTTACATTACCGGTACATTCTTTTTTGTCAAATTAGGTCCAGTTAAGTTATGTACATTTCAACTGACGAGAACTCAGCCATGCTCCCACATGACTAACAGGCTCTTGAATATGTTGCAATGGAGCCATTAGATTTCTTGCAATGAGATGTTCAGGGACAGCTACCTCAGTGACAATAGAGAAACAAGAATAAGGTCTGGCTAAGGTTGGGGTGTTGTGGCCTTTACAATGTTTCTCCTGTCTTCTTTCAATATTTTTTGTGCTCAATTATACTTGCTGACAAGCCCAGAGCTTAAAATGTGAGTGCTTTTTATATGAACTGAGATAACTGTAGAAGACTTAACAAAGAGATTGGATTATTTCTGGCATAATCACAATTCTGGATTGTAGCCTTAGTAAACAGAAGTTTACTATGTCATTCCTGGCACCCTACCCTTCCCCCTCTTTCATGTTCAGTTCAGGCCACTTGCAGCACTACAGGCCCATCCCCTTTGGATCTGGGGGCAGATTTCAGGAGCCTTGGGCTAGCATTAGGTTACCCCGTCAGTGTGTTGTTAGGATGCGTGAAGGCATGGAAAGAGCGTGGAATGTGAATCTTTTGCCTTGCCACTTATTAGTTAGGGACCTTAGGCAAGGGTAGAATCCCTATGAACCTCAGATATCTGTCCGAAATGGAGTCATAATGCCTGCCATCAATGTTGGTGAGAATTACGCGAAGACCTTTTTCAACAGTGCCTGGCAAACAGACCATTGCATCTTAAATATTAGTTTCTTTAGTGCTGAGTTTTCATATCTGTGGGCTTCTAAAGCTTCACTTCAGGCAAATCAATCTTTGTCTTGCCTTTTTAATTTTTTTTATTTTTTTATTGTTAAATTTATTGGAGTGACATTGGTTGGTAGCAATTAGTTTCCAGATGTACAAGTCCACATCACATCACCTATGTATTGCATTATGTGCTCACCACCCAGAATCAGCTCTCCTTCCATCACCACGTATCTGGTGCCCACTCCTAACTCCCCTCCCCCACTCTCCCTTTCCCCTCCTCCCTTTCCCTCAGGTAACCATCAAACTATTAGGTGTGCCCATAAGTTTTTGTTCATTACTTTCAGTTTTATAATCCACCTATAAGTGAGATCATATGTTTCCTGATTTCCCTTGGTTTGAGTCTGTTGCTCAGTTCCCCATCATCATCTTGTTCTTGCCAGGACACTTATCTCCCTTTTCTTCCTCTTTCTCCACCCTTTGTCCACTCTATTGTATGTAGCTCTATGGCAAGATATTGCTACTCAGCTGCCTGCTTGCAGATACCTGATATTTTTGAGATTCCCCATTGCACACATCATCTTTTCTATGATTAACTACATTCTAGATTGCTACTGCTTGCCTGAGTTACCATTTGCTGTTTGTCATATTACTCTCTGGGTACCAAGTTCCACCTGCCTTTTTCTTCTCCCTTATTGTTGGGCCCCTATTTTTCTTCCTGCTGTCTGCCATCTCCTCCTCTTTGCCTCCTGACACATGGAGCAGATCTGCTCTCAGGGCCTGGATATTAACACTCTCATGCCAGGCAGTGTTTTCAGATACTAAACAGAGCCTTCTAGGCCCTTGCTGCTCAAAGTGTGATGCACTGGCATCACCTGAAGCTTATTCTGAATCAGCATCTGCATTTAAACAAAATTCTCAGGTGATTCATCAGCATACAAATGCTTGAGAAGCCTGTGCTATAGCGAGGAAATGTGGCTAGGTTAGAAAAACCCTTTGGTGGTGTCTGGCAAAAATCGATTAACCTTCCTCCTTGTGATGTTCTAGAAACAAATGGATTTTTCCTAATATGGCTTGCTGGCACTCATATCAAAAGGACTGCAACATGGCATTCTGTGTCCTTTCTTCCAGGACATGAACTTTGTGTTTCAAGTAGGTTGACCAGATGTATAGTTTTAAATGGGACAGAAAACAATGGTAGTGTCCCGTTTCAAATGGTACGTCTGGTCAGCCTACTGATACCTTGAATTTAGCCCAGTGAGAGTAGGCTGACCAGAGGTACCATTTGAAATGGGAAGTACCATTGTTCTCTGTCTGTCTCCTTTCAAATGGTATGTCTGGTCGGCCTAGTTAAGGATGAAGTCCTAGGATTGTGTCATGATGCAGCTAAAAGAAGATTCTGGTAGGCTGTTTGAGGAAATTCACTGTAAGGCAGTTCTCCCATTCCAGCCTCATGCAAAGAAGTTTCTCCAGAACCAGCACCCGTGCACAGAGAATACATAGCACAATGGTCATGGGGAAATAAATGATGGGGGAAAGCTTTGAGAAATGGAAGATATTTTTGATAACACGATTGAACCCTTGGCCTTTTCTCCCAATGTTTTTGCTCAAAACATGTCTTTTTAATATTGGGTATTATAATTTTTATTCTTTTGCATTTATTCAGATACACCAAAATACCATGCTTTTTTTTTCTTAAAAGCGCTGTGTTACAAGAAAGAATTATTCTAAAATTAAAAACAAACAACTAAATCAATCAACCTATATTTAGATAAGGAAATAGGCTTAATGCATTTGTTATGAAAGGTGTAGGCTGTGAGTGAAGTTGAGAGACCTAGTGGTCTCTCCAGCCTAATTGACCTGCACCATCTTACTTTCATTTAAACTGTCATAGATAAGAGAAAACAATAGCCTGCCTCTCTTTTTCTGCTGTGAATACACAGATGTTGCTCATGTTTCTGATGAAGCCTCTAATGAATCTGACTCTTCCACTTTCAGTGCTGGAGCAGTTTGATCTGGTTCTATCCAATTAGCACATCTGGGTCTGCAGTCATCTTGTGAAAATGATGGACTCTATGACATGCATCAGGTAATCTGTTGTTTTTCTTCACATGGTATAGGGTTGGGAGTTGGGGTAGAAGAGAGGGCTGCAAAGTCATTAAATATAAATAAGAGTAATAGAAAGAGTCCTCCTTAGCAAAAGTAAAAAGAATTAGAGGTCAATGGCTAGAAGATTAAATGTGCCCCCAAGCCACTTAATAAATCAAGAGGTGGTGGAACTTATAGTTAGGTAGAAAGGTAAATAATTTCTTGCTTCTGGAGAACAGTAGTGGAGGTTAAAATACAGTAAGTTAAATTTTAGACTCAGCTCAGTTTTCTAGCTGTGATGAATACACAGTGACTGTCACTTGCTTTAAAAAATGCCACCCAGAAAATATTTGATGATGTGGTAGCATCTTAAATAAAAGATACTGCATACATTTTTCAAAATGAAGCAATGATGACTTAGAAGTGTGTGTACTTTAGAAAAACACTACCCAATCTTTACATGATATGAGACATCCATTTCCTCTCTTCCCTGTAGGAACCAAATGAAGAGGTGAATTCTTCCCTACTTGCAGAACAGTACTTACGTTAATGATTAATCGAAAATGAATAGAAAGATTCATAATAAGGGGACCTGTCCTACTTCATACTATGTGGTAGCCAACTTTAGCTAAGAGAACAACAACGGATACATTTATAAATCAAAGTTTGGTTTCTGGCAGCATAGGCAAGCATTATTAATGTAAGACAGGCAGACCACTATTAAAGGTATCAAAACCAGTGTATACCACGGAGGTTCTTACTCAAAGCGTGGTCCTTGGATTAGCAGCATCAGCATCTCCTGGGAACTTGCACAAATGCAAATTCCCAGTTCCCACCCTGACCTGCTGAATAAAAAATTCTGGGCGATGGGGCCCAGTAACCAGCATTTTAACAAGACCACCAGGTAATTTTGAGCCTCACCAGTTTGAGAATCACTGCTACCCAGTGGTGTGCGAGGAGGCAACATGATATGTGGTGAAAAGTGCCACAGTTACAGAGTCAAGCCTGAGTTCCTTCCCTGCTTTGCCAGAATCAGCTGTGTGACCTTGGCAAGTACTTGCCCTCCAGGAATCTTGATTTTTCTCTCCTGCAAAATGAAGAGCATTTCCTTTCCTCATAGATCTGTGGGGCAAATGAGAGGATCTAAGTCCTTGTTTGTATAGTAGCTCCGAAAACATTGGTGCTTTTCCTTGTCCCTTCCCTGAAGCTGGTTTCTTGTTGGGACATCCAGCAGGTGAGAGTCAACAATATTTGTGGACAATTCAGAGTGTTTTTACATACTCATGGACTTGACTCAGTGAAAGTAGAACATCTTGTAATAAGCAGGCTGTCTGCTGTAGAGGGCTGTGCTGTCCTATACAGGAGCCACTGGCCATTGAATACTTAAAATATGCATCTGAATTTGAGGTGAGTTGCAAGTATAAAATACACACTGGATTTTTAAGACTTAGTATGAAATAAATGTGAAGTATTTATATTTTTTATATTGATTATAGTTTGAATTGAGAATTTGGATATATTAAGTTAAATAAATATATTATTAAAATTTATTTCACCTTTTAAAAAAACATTAAAAATATGTGGCTATAAGGAAACATAAAAAA
This sequence comes from Craseonycteris thonglongyai, assembly GCA_004027555.1. Classification (NCBI taxonomy): domain Eukaryota; kingdom Metazoa; phylum Chordata; class Mammalia; order Chiroptera; family Craseonycteridae; genus Craseonycteris; species Craseonycteris thonglongyai. The sequence goes on from PVKE010033730.1 coordinate 15,749, forward strand.
CAACAACATGTGGCTCACATGACATTTTTGTTGTGAAGTGCTGGTCTAAGCACCCCCATGGTCACTGTGTTGTCCTTATGCCAGACCCAGGGGACAGGCAGAGAGACTTCTGCTTCATATTGCTTTTGGACTCTCTGTGGAATTGTTCCTCATTATCATCCTTGCAGCATTTTATAGCTGCAAAGGATTCCACAATCTTTTTATTGAATATTACTCACAGCGTAGCTTGTGAGGCAGGTCACTGCTAAATCATGAGACTCATTAAGGTGATCATCATTCAAAGGCCAGGGGAGGCCTCCATGGATACACCCTCTTACAGTGGTGAAATGAGATTGCAAAGGAATGAGAAGAACTAAATTACAAAGCAGAGGCCGGGAAGGGGAGCAAACGCTAATGCAGGGCTAACTCAAAATAACTTGAGCTTGTTGATGATGTGCACTCTTAAGGAAAGTTCACTGAGAAGTCTCCCCTTCCCATCCAGCATCACCCATCACCCCTCTCCCGCACCCCAGCAGGCCTTCTTATAGGCAGAATCTAGAGACTTGATGAACCATTCAGACATTTTTAAGAGTCGGTTTCAGAAATGACAGCTCTTGAAGCATCAGCCTATTTTATCTTCTGCTTAACAAAAGACAGTAAAAGGCCATATCCTTAGATATGTATTTGTCCTCAGCTCTACTTAAAAATTGGCTCAGGAAATCATCTGTCAATCATGTATATTACAGAGAGAAATATTAGTGAAGATATCTGAATCGAGATGTTTCAAAGGACAATTTAATATTTGCACTTCTTAAATTATTTAAGACAACACAAGCCTGCTATAATCATTTAAAAGATTTTAGGATTAAGGAAATTTAGTACTCTGTGTTTTAAATATTTAGTCTTATTTAAAGAACCCAAGTCTTACAGGAGACACAGAGAGCATTTTAATAACAGAGAAATGCCCTTTGGTGTGAGTATGTAGGAGGATTGTGTGCCTCTGGATTAACACCTCTTTTGGGTGATGTTTCTCTGTGAAAAGAACCAATGACACAAGGGATGGGGTCAGGTGGTAAAGACACATAAATCTATGCCTATAAAATTGCATGTGTAATATGTGTAATATCTGATCATGCTTTCATTTCAGGTTTTTGTTTTGGTGGATTGCAGGAGGTTCCCAGTTAGTCAATTTCATAGAAATATTGAGCAGCTACTGATGCCAAGCCTGAGAATGCAGAACTGAAAGCCACCCAGTTCTAATTCCAGCTTGGACTAATACAGAGATAAATAACAACTCCTTCTACAGAGCCATGATTATTATTCTATTGATTTTCACATATAGTGTTCATTGTTTTCTTTCTTTTTTCTTTTCTTTTCCCTTGCAGGGCACCATTCTAAGTACCAGGCCTTTGGTATAACAATGTCACATTTTTAAAGTATAAAAGGTGTATTTAATTTTAGCAGCAGAAGAATGAATTTTTACACACGGTAGTGAAAAAAGTCTTTATACTTGGTGTTCAAACCAAAAAGTCCTTTTGAATGAATGAATGCTTCTTTGAAAGATAAAACTGTTGTGTTTATAATGTAATATGAATATACATTTCAGGCTGTTTAAGCAGGTCTTCCCCTACTCTGGGACAAAGGATATAGTTAGTTCTTAAAAGAGACTTATAAATTCTCATCCATTTCATGAGAAACTGACAATTTTATATTTAAATTTCATTGATGCCAGACTATAGCTATCGATAGTAGTATGAATATTAATGTTAGGTTATGATAGTAAGTCTGTCAAAGGTTCAGGGTAAGGAATGGTGACTTAAAAGTTAGGGACAAACTTCATAAAAACTTGTAATTTAATTTACGTACTCTCAGTCCTTAGTTAATGTCTCCACATGTACTTTGGATTCAAGAAAAAGGTTTTTTTTCTTAAATCTCCCCAAACAGCACTATCAGTTCTCTACTTCTTTTTTTTTGTGTGTGTGTGTGTTATTTTATTTTATTTTATTTATTTATTTTTTT
>PVKE010033731.1:0-17761 GCA_004027555.1 Craseonycteris thonglongyai
GGCAGACAGCATTTTCCTGCTCCTAATTGACATTGCCCTTCTCAATGTTAGTAATGTCTTCCTTGTGAACATAAAAGGATGTATTTGCAGCGTATGAACAAGAACAGGTCCTCATGAGAGGCAACGACTTCTTCAAAGACGGAGTGTATTCTGTAACCTGGTACCCAGGGCCTGGGGTTGGGTGGGAAAGTCTCAGCATACAGACAGGAAAACAGTTATCACTTTCTGGGAGAGTCCTGAGGAAAATGAGCACAGTTTATCGCACTCAGAATTTAGCAGGCATTCCCTTTCCTCAATTTATAAAAGTGAGTATGAGTCAAGTGTGATCTAATAGTTGTTTTCATACATTGTAAAAACAAAAACAAAAAAACCCCACCATAATATAATTTTGATTTTTTTTTCTTTCTCCACTTGTGAGTTAACTAAAAACTAAAAAAAGAACACCAGTAATTTTTAGGACTTCCAAGGACAGAGTCAGTTTGAGGGTCCCTGCATTCGTATGTTTGACAAAGTCTTTTCCTTTCAAAAGGATCCAGATACCATATATTTAATTAAGCACATAGAGAGGGACTTTTCATCTTATAGCATTGTTGCTATGTAAATAAATTTGATAATTTAAAAAGACACTATAGAACTTACTAATACTTTAGAAGGCTGAATAAGATTTTAATAGTAGTGGATTAAAAAAAAAAGAAATTGTATGTATTATAAAAAAGGTTGCCTCCTTTTGCAAGCTTTCCTGCATTTCAGTCCAAAAACTGAATTAGTGTTGGGCGAAAGCATATAGCTAGTATCTAACACTCCCTCATGCTTCTGTAGGGTGTCTCTAAAATATAAACCCACATTTCCCATCAGACCCTATGTCCTCTGTTTGGGAGACAGATTAGAAATGCTGGTTAATCTGAACAGGGACTGAAAGATTTCTACCTACACTACCTTTCAAAACTGGGGTCTCTCACTCCCATAAAGCTCTTATCCACTTTCCCATTTCAAAACCAGAATGGTGTTAGGGCTGAGAAGATTCAAAAAGTCTTCTCAAATCAAGTATCTCTCCAGCACAGCTGCTGTTAAATGACCCAACATGTTCTAAGGCAGGCTAACAGCCCATATGCTATATTATTTTCCTGTGAGTCCCCAATACTATATATTTCAGCAAAGAAATATACACAATTTTTTTTAAAATCACCAAATTGGACTTCTCAATATATCACTCTTCGAAAGCGGCTAATATGGTATGAGGACCAAGTAGAAACGTTAAATCTTAAGCTGTCAAACTGAAGGGTGATTTAAGATTATAATATGTGTCCACTAAACATCAGTCAAAGAAATAGCCACTATTAAAATATGTTACTAGAGAAATCAATTAATCACTAGTTGCTATGAATTCAAACAGCTAAGAGGTCAAAATTTTATTAAATTATACAAAGATTACCAAATAGCAAAATATAATCAGTACCAAGACTACTAAAAAAAGAAGACACACTCTTTTAGCAAACCAATCTTTATATTATGGGGAGAAAGCTTAGGCAAAGAATAAAGTAGCATTACACAAATATACCTGAAGACACAGACAATCACCATTTGTAAAAATATGGTCAATTTCTCCTACAGAGTCTCTTACAAACATACCCCTATAATTTAAGCCAACAATTTAGTTTTTACTACCTTTCCATAAAGATCATGACAAAGTGTCAAGTATTATAATTAGGTTTCCATAGCTTGCCTTCAGAAATCTCCCATTTAAAAAAGCTTTTTGGAGAATATATTTTTATTTTCTGGTACTGGCTTGTTGATTCCCTGTTTAAAAGAAGGAGGATGCTAATAGAAACATTCATTCATGAGATACCAAATTATCTTCTGAAACTATATAAATTACGAATTGTGAGTAATATTTTGAAATGCAATAGCTGAAGTGAAAAAAAGTCACAGCCTCATGGACTACCCATCTGTAGAACAGATTACAAGACATGTGAATTTGAGAGCATTATAGAAAAATGTTACTTGGAAAGAAAACATTTTCATGGGTAGCATTAAAAGTGTCTATAATGTTCTTTTCCCCTCTTCGCCTCTCTATTCCCCAATACTAGACTTTCCCTTGGCAAACTCACAGATGCAACCCCTGCTGAGCAGCAGTAATGAGGAGTCTCTCCCTGGGTACCCCCCACTGTCATGTATTTAGTGAGAGCAAAGTCACTAAAGTGTATGGAGAGATGGGTCTCCACCATCTCCCTGCCATAGCACACAGATGTACACATCCTCACTGGCTCTTCCATTTTATAACCTGAGATGCACAGGAAGATAGAACCTCAAAGAGCTCCTTCCCCTATGCAGCACATGCTGACACAAATTCAAAGAGGTGTCCTAGATGAAACGCACATACATACATTAATCTCTATCGCTGCCATTTTTCAGTGTCATTTCAGTGTTTAATTACCTGATCTAACAGCTATTTTAAGACATGCCCCATGCTTCTGGAAGGAACTCACTCTCACTCCCTGCCACCCATTTCTTTTAAACTTCAGTATAATTTGGATCATCCTGATGGACTGACCTGCTCTGGGACTTTAACAGAAGGGTGGACAATTCTTTTGTTTGTTTTAATTGAAGGTCCTTAATGTGGGCCACATGTTTCTGGCGGTGACTTGGAAGTACAGAGGAGGCAGGGGCAGGGAATGCAAAGTGGTAGGGAGTTGGGGAGGGGGAAAAGTGGGGAGGGGTTAGATGATGAAAAGACCAGTTCCACAAGCGAAGCACATTAGCAACCCAGAGTGGAAAGGGCCGGAAGGAAAACCCACCCACCTCACCCCTGCGTTCATTCTATCAACCTGCAATTGCTGCAATCAAAACCATATGTCGGTTCTTCCAGATCTTTCTCACAGGACAAACATGCAAAGGGCCTCAGGCCTGGCGTTGCCATCAAATGGTAATTGATACCATATGAGCCACAAAATAGAAAAGCACATGCAAACAGCAACCTCTCTCATTGCACCCCCAACTCCCAATCCCCTTCTCAGCCCCTTGAGAGGGATGAAATTGCAGGTCTTGCCGGGCTGCTAAGTGCACTGTGCACCATGAAAAACAAGTGTATGTGGCTCCAGTAACCACCTGTAAATCAGAGAGGAAGGAGGGTCCACTAGCCAAGAGCTAGTCCCAGAGAACAGGCGAAGGTGAAAGGTCAGTCCGGGTTAATACAAGGTCATCGATCATGGGGAAAAATGAGCACAGGTGTGAAGCAGATCACAGGCCTGCGAGCAGGGAACCACCTCCTGGTCCCACAGTACATCCGGCCAGGAGAAAGCTAGTTCCCGCTAAGCCACATCTGTCTTCCTCTCCTCCTGCAAGTGCGATAGTGGGAAAGTGGAAACCACTCCCAATTACAAGGCAATTAGAAGTAAAGGGACTCCAGTCCCCTTTCTGCCAGTCTGCTTTTCTGAAGTTCTTTTTGCATTCCAGTGTTCTCATAGAAGAAAAAACAAAAAACAAAAAAGAAGAAACAAACTCAAGAAAACCCGTTGAGCTGGAGGTCCTGGCAATCGCAGATTGAATGTAATACAGTAGGTAAAATCCGTCTCTTATTTCCACCGACACTGACAGAGCTACCAGTCGCATACGGCTCTCGCCCCTGCATGCATATATTTTCTCATTAACTCGATCGGGCAGAAATTTGCAGAGATTTGTTTGGATTTAGAAGTCACAACAGAATGTCAGTTTTACAAACCAAAGGCTCGTTCTGTGGTGAAATGTACAGCTCTGGAACCAACCGCTCACCACACACCGCTATTTGTTCCAATTCCTCTAGCAGCCGCTTCTGAACAAACAACTAACTTACTCTAAACACACGCACTGGGTGTAATTTTTCTTCCTTCTGCCTATCCCATTATATGTGATATTTTAGTCTTATAGATCTTATGAAGTTTAAATATTTTCCAGATGGGGCTAGGGAGTATAGAACCCTGTAAACACTCTAAGTTATAAAAAGCACCAACTATATCCTTAAAACAGAAGAGGAAGATGATATAACATTCTTCTTTTGCGAGCAGTAAGCTTGTGAGCTAACACTGCAAACTCTAAAATGGGGGCAGCTATCAACTCTTTTTCTTCCCCCAAATTCTCAAAGGTTGGCTGATTCATCCTCATTTGGGTCCTACCTACTTATATCTTTTCTACTTAAAATGTTTCCCCAAAAAGATAATTTAAGCTCAATATACAATTCAATACATCTCAACGGTAAGAAAGAAAAACCGTGGCGATAAACGAATGAAAATTCCATTGTCCCACTGGGAAAATAGCTCTATCACTTCCACCCCTTTGCCCAGATTCTCAGCAGTTGTCTCTTCCTAAAAGTGTAGCCACAAAAGCCCTGAACAGTGGCATTTTCCAAGGATCCTCAGCCTAGAGGCAACCCAGAAACATTCATTATGACACTCAGCACGGATCCAAGAGAGAAGGAAGTGAGTAAATGCAGGGGTAAAGTAACAAGGGCAGCAAATTAAATGAAAGTTGTGGTGAGTGGCAGGGGAAGAAAGAAGGAGGGCAAAGCACATGGACAGCATAGCAGCCGAAGCAGCACAGGGGAGATGGAAAGGTGTCAGATCAGGCAGGCTCGGACAACCACTTTGGGGAGACTCTGACCTTACCTCTGCTTTCCCTGCGTGGTCCAGTCAACATAACCCTGTATCTGAGCATCTGCACTGTTTAAATTTCATCCTGTGGTGTTGTTTGCTGATTGGTCAGACATAGCTGACAGCATCAGAAGTGCAATCTGACAGACAAGGAGCAAGCAGGACCACAGCACAGAGTTCATAATCGGAGGGAGAGAGAGAACTTCATGCTGGATACAAGGAGCTCAGACCCGCAGATGTCTGCAGCAGGCCTGGGACCTGCCTAGGGGTGGGAGGGCCTAGGATGCGACTGGGAGGAGGGCATGGAGAAGGGGAGGTGGGACAAGCATGGCCACCCAAATGACCAAGCACCAAGGTTTCCCCCTGGACTGAGCTCCATCTGGACCCCGTTTACCAGCATCCCTCTCGCCACTCCCAGATCCTGTTAGCTCCCTGGACTAGAAGAGGCTTCTCTTACTGAGCCTTCATTACAGAATAAGAGTGGTGCTATTTCCGGTTTGGGATACCGTCCTCTCGTTTATGTATTTTTCAAAATTTCTGAGTTTTCAGAGGACACAGAAACCACTAAAGAGAGTCTAGGTGTAGTTGACAAAAGCAGCCTATCCCAATTTTTGCTGTGGAGAGGAACAGCCTCCCATTTAACGGAATTCTTGATTTGACAGCAGTAAATCGAAAAAGGAGAGACAATGGTTGAAGGTGTTTGGAAATGGTAAGTGACATTGCTGGAGAAATGATGGAACAGAGAGAGAGAAGAAAAAAACAAACTTATAAGTGGGAAAAGAGAGGAAACATAACTACTGAGTTCCAGCATATGTCTTCATTCTGACACAAGTATTTATTTTTGTCCTGGCCAGCAGGAGCACTAAAAGCAACAGTGTCTGGCCACACAGATCACCCTCTAGATTCCCTACCTTGCTCACACACACACACACCTGGCCTAGCCTACTGGGCAACACATATAAATGATTTCACCTGCTCTAAATGTAGAATCACTTTCTCTTGTGAAAAATCATATGTAAGGTTTTCCCCTCCACTTAAGGATCAGTTTAAACACTTGCTTTCATGCCCCCACTACCCGGAATCATGACTGCAGAATTTTAAAATCTGAGCAGAATTCCTCAATGTTCAATGAAGAACATTACTTGTACATTTCCTCTTTCCCAGCATTATTTGTTGGAGGAATTTTTGGGACGGTATCATGCATTCACTGTTAATTACAGAAGAAGAAAAGATATAAGGTAAAGTGAGGCTAATGGAGTCATAAAAAAAGAGATGAATAAAAGGGCAGGAAGTCAAGGATAATATAAGGGCCTGGGAGATCAGGTTATTAAAACTAACCAGTTAAATAAACAGAAAAGGGATTAAGATCGTTTGGCTGAGGGGAAGGAAAAGGTTAACACAACATGAAAGTCGAGGCTTAATAAAAATTAATCCTTGAAAAACACCATCACTGATCTAACAACAATTTAGACTAGTAAAATGGCAGAACAGGGTGAAATAAGTCCCTCTGCTTAAAAAAAAAAAAAATTCCACCATGATCTTTATTACCCCCTCCCCCACAAAAAGAAAGAAAATTTTATTTCCTCCCCTTCATTTGGAAACATGAGTTATAAAGAACTAAGTTTTGAAGTAAAGTTTGAAAATCACGCCACTAAAATCTGAAGAGGCAAGGAAAAGGGATTCAATGAAGGAATTTTATATAAAAATGAGATCAACAAAGCAGGAAGAGAAACAAATGTAAGTAAAACTAGAAGGTCGATGGGAATGAGGAAGTTATGGGCAGGAGGAGAGGAGTCCAGGGAGAAAGAGGTGCCCAGAGGGTCTGAATTCCACTGAGAGAAGAGAAGTATGATGAGACTGAAACACACTAGGCAAATGTACAGAAATGACTAACAAGAGAAAACATGAATAAGAATACAGTAATGTGATATGAGGCTAACAGTTGTAAAGATAACGTAGAAGATATCAAATAAAAATTAGGAAAACAGAATGTAGTCAAATGCATAAAGTGCCTTAGGATTCACAGAATTATAAATACAATTTTGCTACAGGCATTCCATTTTAAAAATGAACACAGGCTGAGAATACTCTATGAAAACAATTTCATGTATTTTTGAACCCACTTTCTAACTTTAAAAAAATTTCCTTCATTTCCAGGATGCTTGCAATTGCATGAGACAATACAAATATTACACCAGGGCCTTAAGTTTCATACAATTCCTTGTCAGAACTGAACCTAAATAGTGCAAACAATATTTCTCAGGTACTTTTCATTGTTCATGACATTCAAGCTACATGCTCTGTTACAGGAATATTTATGCAAGCATCTTGCTCAAGACCAAAGGAAATCTTATGATCTTCATTCAAAATGCTGAAGCTACCCGGAATCCATGAACTAGATCTATTAAAGATCAGTCAAGAAAACGTCATTTCAGAAGACAGCATGTCTAGCGTCAGTCCTGAGCCTTTCAAGCTCCTGGCCTGGTTTTTTAATTCAGGAGAGGATCAAGTTGGTTTCCCTGATAAATTAATAAGTGTATATTTTGGGGGAATGTCTATAGTTCCATAAGGCGGAAAGGGAAGCCGGGTGACAGCAGTTTCAGGTGCTAAGACACAATAAAAAAATCGAGGAAAGAAAATGTTTGCTTTTTATGTCAACTGAGATGTCAGTACCCATTAATAAATCTATCTGCTAAATCTACTCTTATTCATGTGGGACATCACCAATTTAAAGTAAAATAAATTATCTTTAATTAAATGGAATTGTCGTCTTCCTCCCGCTATCATCCCCAATTATTACATTCTAATCAGCCCTTTAGGGAGAAGGCAGGAGAGAATGCTGAAAGGCACACTGACTATAAACATTTTTCCTTTCTGTCAAGTGATAAAATTTTTTAAATTTTAATTACTGTTTATAACTATAATTTTGCGATACAAGTAATAAAAATTACAAAAATTTTGTCATTTATGAGGGAAAACGCTACATGGTCAGTTCGAAATAATCCTTTTATCTCTTTCTCTGTGAAAATTTCAGAAGTCAGAGAAGTCATTACAGACTAAGCAAATTATCTACTTAAACCTAATCTATTACTTTTATTTTCAACACAAAAGTGTCAGTTTTAATTAATACTTTAAAATATACAGCACTAACTGAATGCCAGTTATGGTATTCATAAGTTGTTAGGCTTTTGAAAACTCAGATTACTGAATGGTATCAATTTATGTTTGTACAAGAATGGCATACCGGTATATACTTTAAACATTAAGACATGTAATTGTATAAAAGGAAGAGTGTGGTTTACTTACAGATATTTAGTAATTCTCTCTGTCTCTGAGTCTAGTTTCTCCACATCCCTCTTTTCCTTCTTTATTATTATTTTTTTACCTGCACTGAAATTCTAAGAAAAGCAGTGTTTCAACTTAGTGATCTCTATGAAAGATACTCCATCATCAATTTTATATCGATGCAATGGCCCTCTCTCCAAAATGGTGAAATCAACAAGTAAATTAAGTAATGTCTCACAGCCACCCCAAAGACATAGAAGTGAAATATTTTCCCAAAAGAAATAAAGAATGAAGTTAGGGGCAACTATGTTAAATCTTAGCATACATACTGTAATGATGCCTGTCCCATCTTTCTCCCAACCCCCAGCATAGTTTTTATTTGTTTAATTGTTTCACTTTTTATTATAACTGGAGTTTGTGAGGGTGGGCAGTTTTATTTTAGCCCTGTATGCAACAAAAAATTAACCACTGAAATTGGAAAATTTACCTTCTACCTAGAATAAATAAGTTGGGGAATTAACTATTTTCTGACTTAGTGTTACTTTTAAAAATGTATTTTTTCTTTCAGGGTATAGTACTGTTTTCGTTTAGCATGCCTTTGAATTGCCGCCTACAGAAGTGAAAAAAAAAAAAAAAGAAAGAAAGAAAGAGAGAGAGAAGGAAAAAAAAAACCCACAGCTATACAAGCCTGCTGACTTTCTTATAAAAGAACCAGTTTTAAACTTGTTTATACTACTGATTCCAAATGAATTCAAGATGGTAGCTAGTTAAAGAAAGAGAACCCATGCCAGAGAGTTTGATCAAAGAACTTCAATTCAGCAATGTTCAGTTTTAATTGACCACTAATTAAGCTACATTAGTCCAAGAAAGGTCTGTATCACTTTGAGTAATAAAGAAAAGAATTAATTTAACCCTGTGTCAGTCAGCTTTAGTAAGTTCAAATGAAAGCAACTTCTCCAAAGACAAGCATGAAAGAGGTGTCTAGTGTTAAATGCCAAAAGTGGTCTACAGAATTCAGAGAAGACCGGAGACTCTGTTTTCAAGTGCATTTGTTACTTCCCTAGTGATGTCACCTTACAGGTATAATTATCTTCATTACAGACACAAAGATGTCAGCTTTACTCACTGGGTTGCAAAGGGTTGCTTTAAAATTGGATTCAAAACATGGCACCATACCAGCCACAGTTTTAACTTCCCTGTATTCTAGACAAAAATAGAGTGGATTTGCAAAATCATGAGAATTTTCAAAGGCTTGGAACTCTCCTGGGAAAAATGAGTTGAAGACGGGGTGGGATGGGGGGGGGGGGGGAACAACTGCAATAACACCACCAAAAAAGCTCATTATAATTAGGAACCCCAAGCTATGACAACCATGACAACAGCATTAAAAGGACATGTGTTAAAATAGTTCAGTTCTAAAAATCCACTTGCAAAAATTTTCTTTTCCTACATGCTGTCCATCAAACAGAGTTATGCCCACAACTGTGATAAAACAATTTTTTTCAGGAAGGAAAAAAATCATAAAACAGCAAAACCCCATTTCAGGACTTAACATCAAAATGTAAGGCATAGGGATAGACTGCTTTACAACTTCAAAATATAAGACATAGGGGTAGACTCCTTTACAACTTGGTGTTTATGACTTTTAAAGCCCTTCACATTAACTCAGAGGTGCATTCCCTATTGCAAATGTCAAAAAGTAAAATATATTTACATTTTAAAAACAAACCCAAAGGTCAATGGTATGCTGCCTTCTATTTTATAGTAATCACCCCAACCTTCACTGCTCTGTGAGCAGCACTAAGGCTGGTAGCATGGAATGCCATCAGGGCCAGGAGGAGTATCTTTGTGGCCTTAGCACACATTATATTTTGTCTTAATGATTTTTGGCAACCAACTATTGCATTTTCTACAATAGAATTTAATGAATACCATTTTTTTTTTACATCCTGCCAGTACTCATTAAAATGCATTTGTTTGTGAAATGCAATAGCTAGCTATATGAAACCAAAATATTAATGCAAATTGGCATTTCTAAGTTTAAAGCAGTATTTGCATAACAGGAACTAAACACGGTACAAGCTAAAAGAGTGCACAGAACACAAATGCCTCTTAACACCATAATTATTACCCAGAGAAATGATGGTGTGCATGTACCATTAGAAGCCCAAGGAGAAAGCATCTGCCAGGAGTGTAGGCTCCCGGTGCTCCCTAGAAGAGGATGATGGGAAAAATTCTGTAATCAGCTTGCATGTTAAAGTTGTAAAGGTACAAGGCACAAATATCCTCATTCACGGTGCTTAACAATATCCTAGGGCTAGCCCTTTCATCCACTGCCATCATAGTTATAATTGAAAAATAATGGACACAATTGTGAGTGTGCATGTATGAATGAAAATGGTCATCAGCACAATCAATATTCACGAGGCACAGATGTACAACTCAGTAATGCAAGGAATAAAAAGATATAAACTTTTATTCATTTATTCATTCTACAAATAATGTCCTACTGGGCTATCTAGGTGGGAGGAACCTTGAGGGACATGGTGTTAAGAAGTATTTCCATACTAATTGGTTCACTCAACAAGTATTATTTGAGCACCTTTCCATGCATATTGTTGTGCTAATCCCTGGAGTGAAGATAATGAGTAAATGTTTATCCTCTAAATTCTTGAAAACTTGTCAGAGGATGTGAAAATTTCAAAATAATACAAAGTCAGGGCAGGGACTAACTGAGTGTGAAGGATAAAATGTACAGACTTCTTTGTTTTGAAAAGATATTAGGATGATGTGAGTCAATACATACTACTTTTCTTTGAATAAAATATGACCTTTTACTAGAACGGTAAGTGCAAAGTCACAAGCTCTCTAAATTCTGCGAGCGCAGCTCTCCAGAATACCCTGCTCCAGGGCCTGCCTCCGTCACGTGGAGGTGTGTGCATGCATGTGGAGATGTGGCTCATTTGTTTGGCTACATAAATGTTTTCGGATTGTCCACAAAATGCTAACAAGTGTGTAAAGATGCACTGAGATGGTCTTTCTTGTGGAGGATCCTATGGACTGATTCACTGTAACCACTCTGTAATTCAGGGTCCCCACTGTGTGCTGATAGACAAAGAGCTGTATCCTTCAAAAGTATGTCTAAATCAAGCTTTACATTTAACAATTACCAAAAAAATAAAAAGATGAATACAGATAAGCATTCATTAAAATGCTAGGGGGCATTAAAATACCAATTTCTGTTTCACGTGTTTGCTGAATATAAAGCTATAAAATATTCAAAAATATATTAAAATATAGCACAGAAGTGACTCTAGTTCTGTTATCAATGTGATCTTGACCAAGGGATTCAATCCTGTGATGCTTCCATTTACTGGACTAGCTCTGTCCAATATAAGGACACAAATGTCCTGTACCTTTGCTCTCCAATACAGTGACCACTAACCAAATGTGTCTACTAGGCACGTAACATGCGACTAGTGTGACTGAGGAACTGATGTTTATTTAATTAATTTATATTTAATGGTAATGGCCACATGTCGCTAGAGGCTACCTCACTGAATTGCCTGCCCTAGACTGAAATGGAACCGCCTGTTTAGTGGAGGTTAGTAAGGACTAAATTAGAAGATGTTTGAAAAGAACTAAGGCTTGTGAACATAGTTCATTTAATAGTGATCATAACTTCAATAAAATACTTACTGCTAGATGTATTTTAGCTGTAAACCACTTAATAATTAAAGAAAGTCAAAATGAGATTGATTTTATGTTCTGTAAATGTCTGACAAATTCCACACCAGCAAGCTTCCTGAAGCGCAGTCTAAAAACAATGTGTAAGCAAAGTTATTGATCTAAAGTTATTCAAAGAGGATACTGGGACATATAGAATATAGAATTCTTGAAAGTCTAACTGATAATCAGTGATTGATCAAAACTGAAAATTTTGACTTAAAGTAAATTTGCAATTAAAAATGTATATTACTACTTTCCAGAAATAGAAACACTCAAATCAATAAAACTATCCTCAAAAATGATAATCTTTATTACTTGCCTGGCACATACACAGCAATATTTATAATACAGTTTTTCTTGTTAGTTGCTCACTTTGAGTCCAACGGCCCTGTACAATAAAAATGTGGAAAACAAATGTATTATAAATGTCAACTTAGGGCAACCTTCTAAGGTAGCTTCAATTGTGATATGTGCAGTCAAAGCTAAAGCCATCAGTGTGATGTGACTAGGACTGTGTTGCACTCAGCTGCGCTGGGACACACGAAGATTCTCAGCACAGCGTCTGAGTACACTGGTGGATGGAATGGAATTATTACAGTCAATAGGCTAAGCAGTACGTAAAAGCATGTCTGTATGCCTACACCAAAGCTAGACTGCAAACCAGAGCTGCCACTTCTGTGCCAGGCTGCCATCGCTCTTCTGATCGAACCTTGGAGAACCTTGGATGGCATGAGGAGGAAATTGAAGAGTGGCACTAGTTACTGTCAGACTTGGCTGCTCTCTCCAAACCTTGGCATCTAAGAAATGAGGTGTGCTTCTGGGTTTTACAAGTTGGCAGGTGTAAGACTCTGCCACCAGATACCACCACCTTCCTCCACAGGGTGCTGGGGAAGGCAATGGAGGTTTCACAATCACTTCCGAATCACTGCCAAGAATTATCCAACACTGATGGGAAGTGTAGCAGTAGCAGGAATAGATTCCCAGTTGTGGGTGAGAGAGAAGCTGTATTACTGGAGAAGTTAAAAAGTGAGTCTTTAATGTTGGTTTTAATCTTTAATCTTTCGTGTGTAATGATACAAACAATGTCCTTAACGGTAAAAATACATAAGTGTAATTAATAATTGTTTTTATGCTAATTTATTTTATTTTTTCCTCTTTCTGTCCCACAGAAAAAAAAATAACGTTAATAAACTTTTTCTTTTAGATGATTCTGATAAATCAACGGTTTCAGTGGGAGAAAGTTCAAGACATTTTGAAAGGTAAGATGTAGGGTATGACAAAATGTACCTTACTCACTCAACATGTTCTAATAGTGGCCGTTCCGGTTACATCACAAATAATATGCTCTATTTATAGCACTTCAAATAAAGTCTCACACTTTCATGGTAAGTGGTAGAAAATACCTGGACAACACTATAGTGTTCTCTACTGAGATAGTGGGGTGGGGAGGGAGAGAGAAATTTGTTCTGGGGAGGAGGGAAGGGAAGGGAAAGGAAGGGACAGGAAGGGGAGGGAAAAGAAAAGCAAGCAAGCTGCCATCATTCGTAAGGGGGCCCACCACGCCGGAATGAATCAGGATCCATATGCAGTGCTTCTAAAGCAGAACTTCTCAAGGTCAGCACTAGTGAGGGATGACCTGTGCACTACAGGATGATGAGCACCCAGCTTCTACTCACCGGATGCCAGAGGCAAACCCTGACCCTACTCCCGCAGCTATGACATTCAGCAATTTTACAGATATTGTCACATGTCCTGGAGCGGGGAAGGGGGTGGGGGTGGGGCACCACTATTTTAAAGACATGTTTATAATTAGAGTATGCCAGTGATACATGTTCACTTCGATTTTCTGAAATCTTTACAGAAGCAGTGTCCAGCACTAGGAGTATCTTCCTTCAGCTAAAAAAGAAAATAATTCACTTATACTCATGATCTCTTAATACATGACATTTTGACTTTGTGACCTTATGGTAACCATCAGTCCTCGCCTATAACTTTGAAATTGGTAATCTTTGATCATTCTGGAACTTCTGAAACCATCTCTAATCATTATGTAATGGAAAATTTTCCTATTTCCAACTAACTCAGTCTAAACTATATGCAATAATCAAAATAATACATTGTAGGTAAATTTTGGATGAATAAGCAAGATTTGAGTAATAAATAATTGGCCTTATCTATTACTGTCTAGTTATGTAATCTATCCAACTACCCCTTCACCCATCCATGCTTTCTCCAATCCAGCCATACACTTATCATTATATAATCTGTCATGCTTTCAATTTAATTCAAGTTATATAGGTAAAAGCCTAGGACCAGCCAAAGAGTTTAATCTACATAGCTCCCTATTGGCAGTGCAGCTGTGAAGACACTGTTATCTATAAATAATTCCATATCAGTCCAGCTGCATATTCTACACACTGTATCACCTACTTCAAAATGTTAAAACTATCTCAATGTCTAAAGGCACCCAAGTTTTCTTACATTGGTGATATTGTTAGATAGGTAAGCTATCACCACAGTCAGGATTCCAACACTGATTATTCTGAGGTCAATATCAAAACAGATGACAAGAATGCAGGAAGCACCATCTAACTCTATAATAAGTTAAATGGATCTGCAAAGTGAACATTAAAAATGTATTTAGGATTCCAAAATCAAGTACTTAGGCATAATTTGTTTCTCCTATTTCATCTATTTTTCTTTTATTTCAGCATCTAAAAACGATGCAGGAAAAGAGCCATAAAACCAAAACTTCCTCCATGAGGAACAGTTTAGTATGGTTTCGCATTTTTCAATGTCATATCTAAAAGGTAAAAAAGTTTAGAGGTTCAGATCTCATAATGATTCATATGTCATCTTTCCTGGGGTTTTAATTAAGTAAACTGAATCCTAACGGTTTTATTAGAAAAATTGACTCTATAATGTTGGGCCAAGAGGATCTCTTTTTACATGAATTCTTTAAAAGGTAATCATATTTAAAAATCATGCATCTATTTCCAGCAATTTTAGCTCACTCCCTGGAAGCATCCAAGAGGTCTGCTGCACTCTGCAAACTCTGTGAATTAGGATTCTTACATTCATATCAACGTATCTAATTTTACAGTTACTTTAAGTTTTTAATACTGCACAGGTCTTTTTCTCAGGTGTTAATAGGGAAATCAATTTTAAGTCACAACAGCTGTGATCATTTTAAATATTACAGCTGTCATGGGTTGAAAACAACCAATTTGAGCATACGCATTTCTGCTACAAATGTAACAAAATAAAAATATGATGCAATTTTATCTTTTACTCCCTCTGAAGTTGAATGTGTAATACAATAGTAGAGTGTAACTTATTTGCTTTAAAATCATATCAGGCTCCCATTTCTTCCCTGGCCACGTGAAGAGATGGCTTAAAAGAATAGAAAAGAACATAATTTTTAAAGCTATATTCCTATGGAACTAACTGTGGTAACATGTTTAATTATGGAAATAGTATTAACTCTAGAAAGACAGAGTTAAACAGTGGATATCAGAATTGAGAGTTCATTTATGCAAACATTTTGCTGTGAAGCCAGGGGGAGATTAAGTGGGATACACGCTACACATTGCATTATTAAAGTCTAGGAATTTCAATTAATACACAGGAAAAAAATCTAAACTCCACAAATAGTGCTAACTAGCATCTTCAGGAAATGATGGCATTTTAACCACTTCTTTGCAATCTCAACCTATCCTTTTGATGGGATGAAATATACTGTTTTCTCTCTCAATCCAAATCTACTGTCATTAATTTTGAAGAATATAATAACAATCTTAAATAACCTTAAAAAAAAAAAAAGGCAAAAAAGAAAGAAGGCATCATTTTTTCCACCGAATACAGAAAGTTTAGGTTTCTCTGTCTGAAATTGTGGACAATGAACACCCCAAATTCTAGAACTATCTTAACAATTATTGTCATCTATGTGGGAAGGTGAAACCAAGCTCAACTGTTTGAAAAAATGACAATGTATGACTAAGATAAGGAGGAAATTAACTATAGAAAAAAGCACAATTTCAAACCAAAGCAGTGACAGCTACACACAACTTATACTGTTCAAAAAATTTACTGAAAGTCTACCTAACTCCTGGCTAATACATAACCAGAGATGAAGTCTAAAGTATTTGCAACCCAGCTCTGCAATACTACCTAAATTAATCTGAAATGCCCCACTTCTTACCTTAGTTTCCCTTATAGATTCACAGGGTAGAGATGAAAATTGGCACTATTTGTTCCTAAACAATTTCTGCTATAAAGCTGTTATCCCCCTTCCCTATTCTGCTTAGGAAGGTTTGGTGAGGAAGGTATAGGAGGGCCCAACCCCCCGACTATTTCCATATTAATTTCAAAGCTACATGAAAAACATTGTAGTCTTTTCATCACAACAACACACAAAAAGGCATTACAAAGTGAAACTACACTTACTAAACACTTATCCCAACCCCCACACCACACAAAAGGAGCCAAAGAAAGCAGCCTTTATCCTGCTCCTGTATGCTGAACCCCCACTTCTGAATCGGAAGAACAGGTGCAGAAATAATAATGTGCTGGGCAACCAACCTTTTCCCTCTGATTTGCCAGTTTAGCTTAATAATGCCATTAGGAATGTAAACATTTCTGCAATTTATATGTAAAAGTCAATAAAATAATGGGGTGCCGAATTTATCCTTTTTAATTTTTTTAATACATTCGATTATTTTAATCACATCAGTACTTAACTGGATGGGGTTTAAATATGCACGTAACATCAACTTAATTTGTTTTATTTGTTAGAAAAGCTATTGAGTAATACAGCATTATTCTCCTAACAAAAACAGAGCACATTCTGGGGAAAAAGAAGTGTAGACACTTCCATTTTTTGATTCCTTTCTTGGAGAAGGAATTCCAATGCCTTCCGAATGTCTTTCAGAAACCTTTTAAAATGGTAACCACAGAGGTCAGAATCTAAGACACACTCACTCAGATGGCTAAAAAAACAGGGAGTGTTTCCGTATCGTGGATCAACTTTATTGGGGCTACAGTAATAGAGCTGTGGTTGGTAAACGCATCAACTATTTTTAAACTGGTAAGAGTTTTTCCCAACAAGCAATTCTCACTTGAACAGCATCATTACTGGTGCAGTCACTCAGTACTCTATAATTCTCGCCCTTAGGTTTGTGGAGGTGAAAAGGCCAAGTCAAATGTGAGCCTCCACTCTTAACATCCCCTATTCATTTTCAGGTCAGCTACAATGGAAGCAGCTGGAATTGAAGTCTCCCCACTCTGTCCCACCGATTACCTCAACGTGCCCTCTCTCCAGAGGAGTGTAATTTGGTCTCTAGGAAAGGCACAGCCCTCTAGGTCTCTGGAGGATGCAAAACCTGCATTTTTTAGGTGGAGTCTGAAATTAGACCGTCATCTACATTACTCCTGCCCCTGACTTCTCAGGTGTTTTAAACCCCTCTTTATCCCAATTTGAGGGTGGGCTCTCTTTAAAACAGTATACCCTCCCAAATAAAATGTTATATAGGCGAAGTGTCCCTTTTAAGTCACTACATAAAATGCTCTAGTTAGAATGTGCAGATTTAAGAATTAAGGAAGAATTTGAAGAAAACTAGGTAAAGACTTGAAGTAACATGGAATTTAAAGACAAATATATCAGAAATATGAATTTTAAAATTCTAATCAGAATATGGTATTATGACATAAAAACATAAAAGGTTATAATATTGAACTTTAGTCATGAACCTTCGGCATTGCAAAAAGGAAAGTCTCCCAAAGTT
The DNA here is from genome assembly GCA_004027555.1 of Craseonycteris thonglongyai. Taxonomy (NCBI): domain Eukaryota; kingdom Metazoa; phylum Chordata; class Mammalia; order Chiroptera; family Craseonycteridae; genus Craseonycteris; species Craseonycteris thonglongyai. Next base: position 17,420 of record PVKE010033731.1, read on the forward strand.
GAAGCATAGTAATGCCTACTTTTCAAACCATTTGCAAGCACCAAAACAGTAAATTCAACCTCAAAACTATTCTTCAGAAGGGTAAATTTGTTTGGCTTAATAAAATGCAACAATACATATATGCATAAGATGATATGATAGTGTGCCAAATAGTTTATTATAGACTCTAAAATGTCAAGCTACTTTCAACTAGGGATGTTTTCTGAAAATTCTATATAGAACTTTTTAGCAGATCACTTCATACTTCACAATGTAGTTATTTTATAGAAGCAGCTCTTTCAGAGGTCATTATTCATCTGTGTTACCTAATACACAGAAAACTGCTTTTTTAAAGGACTGTGA
>PVKE010033732.1:0-17763 GCA_004027555.1 Craseonycteris thonglongyai
ATTATCTATGTAAATAATTCATTACCACATTCACTTAGATTCCCAAGTGTTCATTTTTTAATATTATATGTGTAGTTTATAAAAAGCAATGATATTGATGCTTATTCAAAGCCTCATGATTCATTTCTTAACTATGTCAGATTATAATTGGTTTTTAAAAAGTATAATAAATTGAGTTTTCTTCCAATGCTAAGCCTGATCAATATCATCTTATCATCTGTCTGAACCTTATAAGCCTCTAAAATAGAGGATCTTTCCTCATACCTCCACAATATGATAAAATGAGAAGACAGCATGTGGCTTAATACAAGTATATTGATTGAAAACAACGTAAAGATGGACCATGCTAATGAAGATAAACAGCATACACTTTTGATGCTTTCCAATACTGAGATCAATACCTTTCTCTAATGAGAGTGATTCACATTGAAATACATAGAATTTTTAATTCCATCTATGTTTAGGGAAACTATCAATTACATTTAGTTTAAATTTCATCTTTGGTAAGCTTTATCTTATTGTAAGTCTAAAGCTTTTAAGACTGGAAAGTAATTTGATACCATCCAATCCTTTTAAGGTTTGCATATTTTTAAGTTTAACCTTTAAGCTGTTGTTATGATTTATGCATTACTGCAACTTTCCAAAGGTTAAAAACAAGGTACAGCCATGCATGGTATCAAGAGAATAACCCACATTCCCTGTGTTTATCCCCATCTTCAAAATAGATTGGTCTCATACATTTCAATGAAATTTAATTATATTTTTTAATTCCCTGAATGTTTTTTAATAAACCAAGAAGTTCATAAGTTAATGGTTTCATTTTATCTGGTTGCTTTTGCATTTTCAGAATGAAACAGTAACAAGGAACAGAAATTTCTACTAACAAATACATTCCTTCTTCTCAATCCCATTATAAATCAGCACATAAGTTAGCATTTCAATGCTAAATACAATCTGTTTCAATTTTTCATAGTTGCTTTCTCAGGAAATGCAAAGTTTTGTGGGAGGAACAGCTATGGTCACTTATTTTTAATTCATTTTTATACACTGCTTCCAAATTCAGTTTCACTGTAGTTTTGAGATTATCTGTGTCAACTTTTTTAAGGTATGTAGGTAGGTAGGTAGGTAGGTAGGTAGGTACGTTCATTCTCTGGAAAAAATCCAGCCATAAATGACTCTATTTTTTGCACATATACATGGCTGGATACTTGCCAGACAGCTCTCGTATATTGTAATTTGACATATTACATAGTCCCTTTTAACTCATTATATACTTGGCATTTGATATGTTTCAATCATTTGTTTGTGTGACTATTGACCTGTCTAATCCATGAAGACTTAAATACTCATGATTTTTAATAGAGAATCAGTTATGCTTCCTTGAATTCACCTTTCAAACACTTGAAGCCACAGACATGCCCGAATTTACAACAGTTACCAACTGATTTTCTGGCTCCAAAAGAGGTTAGAGCCAAACATTTATTAAGCACACTAATTCATTTTCAATGGTAAAATTGACACAGAGGAGAGAGAAGGAGAGAGCTACACGTGCAGCCCAAAGGTGCTCGAAATCTTTTCATAGAGAAAAAATAAGGGGGTGTGGGGGGAAGTGGTTTAAACATGAACAAAAATAGGAGGAAACTGTGATCTCTTAATGGACCAGGCTGTTTTCCCACCCCCACCCCCTCATCCAGAGGTATGTGTTTATTTTGCCTGGAACATTCTCCTCACGTAGAGGGCCATAAACTTTGCTTCTGGTAATTCATTAACTCTCATCTCAGATGCCATTTCCCTCGAAATACCTTCCTTTACTTCCATTATTAAATTGATCATTTCACACTCCCCTACGAGATTATCATATATGCTACTTATCTTTTTTGCCCGTATGACCACTCTCTAGAAAGACTGATCATGAGAAAAATCAGACACTCTTTTCTTCTGTTCTGTACAAGTTTATACCCCAGAAACTATATACTAAATGAGAGATGGATAGGTGGAAGGACAGATGGACCAAAGGAAGGATGTTTATGTAGATAAATGAATTGGGGCCTATATACCTTCTCTGTATTCTTTTACCTTTAATCCATCTTTATCTAAGATAGCAAAAGGTTCTCTCTAGAAACTCACATATCTGATCATTATTTTCTCTGTTACATTAGGTTCTGCCCTCTAGTCCCATTGTATATAGACATATGTAGGAAAGACATACTTTGAATATAGTGACATCTTCCATAAAATAAGTCTGAGTGGAAAAGTTCTAGATGCTCTTATGCAAATTTCTCCCTATGCAACAGAGGCCAAAAAGCCATATTCCTTAAAAAAAAACAAAAAAGTATCATATGTGAAAATTACTTGATAGCTAAATTGTGCCAATTTATTTATAGCACTAGAATCATAATGTTGATAATAGTAGAAACAATAGAAATTATGCTTTTTGGTATACGCTAAACTGCATGGAATGTTTTACAGGCATTCTAACCCTTACAAGTTTCTCTTCAAGAAATTGTTCACAATTGGAAAACAATATGTGACCTAGAGCTCTAGATGAGAAAGAACAAAGACTTTCCATTGAATTATCCTAAATCTATGTAATGCCAGTTATACTGGTGATTTTTTTGTTTATAAGCAGTATTACTAAAGCATTTTGATTAAATTGACCAATCAGTCAACTGAATTGGTAAACCACTTTTATCCAAGTTGTTAAAAGATTTTTACATTTTTGACAAAGCTGTGGTAAATTCTATCATACCAGCATAAAGATAGCTAGTTGTGTCAAAGTGTGTGTATGTGTGTGTGTGTGTGTAATTTTCATATACATAAAATAATGTTGGTAATTTTAGCTGTTGCCTATAATGTAAGCCAAATGTGAATAAATGACGCAATGATGGAATGACAGTAGGTCAAGGTTAGTTGACTTTGGTAGAAGTTTATAGTATTCAGAATAGCAATCTAAGAATATTTTTATGTCAAAGTCCTTTTGTTTTTAATCTCTTAATTTCATTCTGCTTACTATTCTCTGACCTCAGACAGAAACATAAAGGAAAACAATAAAACCTTTCTATCTTTATCCATTCCATACTGAAAGCACTATTTTGTTTACTTGATTATATCCATCTTTTAATAATAATGAAGAAGAAACGTGTTCTTAATATGCCCCTGGCTTCCATTTGTCACCTTTTCTTGATACTTTTGTAACTATTCATTGCTCATGTTATTCATTGAATGGACTTCTTTAGAAATGGCTAATTAAGACAGAATTATCCATAATTCACTGCAATTGATTTTCTCGTAAAGTATTCCCTTTAAATCATTCTCATCAAGGTCATCAGCAAAGATCTGGAGGGAAGAAAATGAGAGTCACAGATGTCAGGTGGCCTCCTCCTAATCTTCTAATTAAGGCAACCACTCCCTCTACTCACCCCTTTAAGTAACAGGACATGAATTTTAATCATGGTTCCAAACCCTGGGATATCTCACTACCTTTTCTGTTTTCCTGCTCGTTGTCTACACCTTTTTAAGTTATTACTTTATTGATTTCTCCTCAAATTATCAACTATATGTCCACTCTGTGCTACCTTCAGGGTCCTGACTGACCATCCATTTCTTCTTAAAACTGTCTGTCCTCTTAGCTGCTCTAGTAGACCCACTTCTGCTTTCCTTTCCAGAATGCTTCATGAAACCAATCATTTTCCATATCCTGGTATTGCATTTTAGTGTTTTCTAGATGTCCATCTTTGAACTATTAGTCACTACCCATTGCTTAAATTACCACCTATAGTCAATTAAATCACTTATATCTTCCTGAAGCTCATCTGTCACACTTTAATTTTTGGACCAAGGTATACATTAAATGACTTCATCTGTGTGTTCCTAAACTGACCACAGCATCTTCTACCTCACACATTCACTTTTTTTCTGAGTTCACTGAATTTTCCCTCTAGCAAGTTGCCCAAATAAGAAACTGAGCTCTCAGTGGATATTCTGATTAATTTTCTGCCTCCTGTCACTAAATTCTATCAACTCTGTCCCTTAATGTTTCTTCACAATCATTCTTTCATTGCACTTTTATTATGATTACCATAGTTCAAGCACAAGCTCCCATTTCTGTGTTCCACTTCAGCAAAGCCACCACCCTCTTTAGGAAGCCACTTCTTGCCTTCCACTCCTTGGTTAACAGCTTAAACATGTGTATACAGTACACGATCCATATGTCCACCAAAGCAGTGATCACAGTGGTAAATATTTCTTGATTAGTTTTTGACAACCAGGATATTGACACATGTATCTTTACTAATACCAAGAGTGGAGTGCCAAAAAATGTATATAACTACACATTTTAAGAGATGTTATCTATGTATTAATCGCAGTTGAATTGAATTACAGTAGCAATGTGTAGTAAGACGTTTACTCAAAGATGGTGTCAATCAAATGAGTGCTAGTTACCATGTGACAGGCAGAACAGTCAAAGAAAATGGCAGAAACATGGTTGTCATTCAAGGAGCACAAGACCATTTTGAAGTAGTATGTGAAGTTTGAGAATGTTGTGAAAGTATAATGACAATGGAGGCGTGAGTGTGCAACAGAACCTCCAAATTGCATGCATTTGTGATAAGCTTGAGACACAGGATCAGTTGAAATGGTATGTGCAGTGATACAAGTGGACACTTTGTTGAATGTGGCTCAAGCAGTAGTTCACTGTAATCAGAAACGTCTGGACACTGACGGTCACCACTTTGAACACCTCTTGTAATTCCAGAGATCGAATGTGACTTGTCCTCATCTTTTGTTATCAGTATATATTGAGTACAGCATTACAATTTTAATACGGGTTTTGTCCTTTGTTAAAATGCGTATACATTTTTTGGCACCCTCTGTATACTACCTGCAACAGTATAAACACACATTCTATTAAACACTGCGTGAATAAAGAGAAACACAAGATGCAAACCCTGCTCTCAAATAACTTATTTTAGTAAGTATGCAGAAACATTAGAGTTGATGTAAATTTTGCTATCTCCACCAAAGTTAGCAGATTCTCCTGTAGGTGCTAGAAGGCCCCAGGATGCAGTATTACATACCATATGCACTGGGTTTTACACATGAAATTCGAAATAGAATGAGGAATTTTAAATCACTTCAAGGTTATGCAAGTGAAGTATTAGCTCTTTAATATAATTTTCACTCTAATTAATTTCTCTTTCTCTTTAACGGATATATCACTTTACAGAGTCGATTTTGCATAATGAGAAAAAAAATTGCTACAGGAAAGACAGCTGTGGGTTAAGCGAAGATTGTACTAAATTTCATTACTCTTCAAAGTTCTCATTAATGGGGAATATCTGTATCCTTTGAAAAGACAGTCCACGTAAACTAGGGCTAAGATCAATTCTGCTTTCAGCCTGCAATAAAACTGTTATGGAGATTTACCAAATAAGATAAAATAATGATGGGCAAGGAACAGCAGTATCAGCACCTCAGTGAGACGAATAATATTGAAAAGTCTTGCCAGCCTGAAGAGGAAACTTAATGATAATAATAAAATGTTGGAGTTGTTATTGTGTGTTGATTTTTGTGTTTTCTTTTCAAGCTGTAAACTGCAGAATTCGGACTCTTAAGTATTTGTAGATGAAATAAGGCACATAAACTTAAATACTTCTCCTTGGGGAGAAATCAATAGTTACAGTTCTCTTTTTTAAGTCAATATTTTATACTCTGACAAAAAAGAGAGCCATATCAATAACTTAACATCAGTGTTGTACTCCTCTTTATTAAGACACTTGTTTGCAAATGTCCTCTGACGATAGTAAAATCTCTCGTATAGTTTCCAAATAAAGCTTCTCAGTAAGAAAAAAAATTAATGGGTCATTAGCAGGAACTTAATGAGGATATTTCTGCTTCCTGAACTCAGAATTTAATGATCACTTAATTATACAAGCATCATCTATCTAAAATAAGAAATGCCACTAAATTTATGATGGGGGATACATCTTGCCCAATAGCCTTTCATCTAATCACAGTGACAATTAAGAATTTAGATTTGTGTTCACACTTCCAATCTAATGCAATCATTAAATAAAAACAATATAAAATCATGCTAGTTCAGAAACTTAATTCTAATTATCACATGGATATTATATATAATAACTGAATGTTGAATATTATTCAGCGTTTAAAAAAAGAGAAAATCCTGGGATGCTAGGATAGCTCAGTGGTTGAGTGCTTGCCTTGCAATCTCAGGCTGGGGTTTGATTCCCAGCCCTGGCCCATGCATCCCCATATGCTGAATTGTAGCAAACTGGTAACTACCAGGATTGCCTGTGGCAAAGGTTCCTGTGGGAGGCCCCTGGTTTGGTTCCTACCCAGTGAGGCCCCACATCCACCTGTGTGAAAGGAAAGCATCTACAACTATGGAGACTGCTGTAGGTCCTCCCCCAACCCCCTCATTCACCTTCTCTCAAAACAATAAAATAAATCTTGACATAAATAAATTAGAAGGAAATCCTCACATTTATTACAACATGGATGAACCCGGAGGACATTTTGTTAAGTGAAATAAACCAGTCACAGAAGGACAAATACTGCACGATTCTACTTATATAAGGAATCTAAAATAGTCAGTTACAGACACAGAGAATGTAGTGTTTTTCAGGGGCTGTGAAATGAGAAAAAGGTGGAGTTATTATACAATAGATATGAAGTTTTAGTTATGCAAGATGAATAAGTTCAGATCTTCAGTATAACATGGTACCTACAGTTAACAATACCATATCGTTCACTTCAAATTTGTTATAATAGTAGATCTCATGTTAAGTGTTCTTACCACAGAACACAAACACACATGCAACACACAAAGGAACCCTAGGAAATCTGGACAGTGTTGGATATGTTTATAATCTTAATTGTAGTGATGGTATTATGGGTGTTAACATATGTCCAAGCTGACTAAATTGTACATGTTAAATATGTGTAATTCTTTGTATATCAATTACACTCCAAAAAAGCTATTAAATTCAATTTTAATAAATCAACCCATGCAATATTTTCATGGTTTATCTCATGAAGGTTGTGTTGTATGTGTGGTAGCTAGTTTTAGACAATGGATTAAATTATATAATTAAATGCCATATTTTTCTGAGTATAAGACAATGCTTTTGTCCAAAATTGTTAGACCAAAAATTGGGAGGTTGTCTTATACACAGAAGTAACCTCTGTATTGATTTCTTGATGTTATGTTAGAAAAGCAGTGGTTGTCTTATACATGGGGGCATTTTATACATAGAAAAATACAGTAATTTCATTAATAATTGATTATTTTTATAATTTACTAACCTGATTAGTTAGGTCTTTGTTAAAGTGAAATGAGCAAGGTAGACACGACTTGAAGGCACAGTGACATAATAAAGTCAAGCCAGAATTTCTCTGTTTTAACTGAACTCTTCCCTCAGTACCTCAAATCAATGTTGACATTTACAGGTACTTGAGTCGCGCAAGACTCCCCTTAGACCCATCAGTAGCAAATCGCTCTACAGTTTAAATGTACTCTAAGGAGGGTTTCACTCCTGACAATTCTAGTTGCTTGCCATTTTAAAGTCCTAGGACTAATATGAGTATGACTTGATTTTGCTTACTAAGGTTTGGTCTTTCTCTCTATTCCCAAATTCCTAGTCTAGTTATGTGCCCACTATCCGAGAGCCTTTATCTGAAAGGCTTCAGCCCTACTTTTACTGTTCTGTACCTGAGAGTGAGAAGAGGGACCTACTGTACGTCCTAAAGCCTCAGAGTTTGATGTACACTGACCAGCCTATGGGATGCTTGTCTGGACTTTCAGATCTTCATTTCTATATCACATTTTGGGATATCCTCATTTTGAATTTTAAATCCAATTTGAGAGGTGAGATTGAACATGCTCAAAAAGGATTCACTCACTGCATCTGGCCTCCATCAGTGCAGGGCCATATCTCAAATATCTATTTCCTAAAACACAGCCACAATTAAGTGCTAATGTCAAGGCATTCCTATTTAAGGCAGAGGTCGTGGGTAAAGATTGGTGCTACTGGTCTACCACATTATGTAGAGGCAGCCACAAGACTCAGACTTCAGTCCTCCCATCCTGACAGACGAGGAACTGCTATTTCCACAACTGTGTATTCTGAAGAAGTGGCTAAATAGGGCTGGTGTTATGTTTTCTTCATCGTATCAAAGATGTGATTCCAAACATTACATATACCAGACACAGAAATGGTTCTTTGTCAAATCAGTCTTTGCCAAGTCGGTGGAGCAGAGCTGGGGATCTGATTCCACGTCATACAATTCATTATAACCCTAAGAAACCTAGCCTGTGTGTCACTTTGGATGAGGTGGCTTTCTGCCACCTCAGAAACAATCTCTATATGAACCGGAGTAGAACTCCAACTTGCCGTGACTGAAAATAACTCTATCTTTGCAGGAGGACCATCATGGCCTGCCCCAATGTTATCTTGTTTTCACTCCACGTGAAGTGAGTGAGTACCTGTTTAGAATCGTTATAACTCCCCAGTGGATTAAACCCTCATTAATAGGAAACACCATTTTTGCCAAAAGTAATGCTTCCTTCATTCCTTAGAATCTGCTTTATCTTATATTAATAAAGTTATACCAGCTTTCTTTCATGGCTTATCTCTTTCATCATTTTTCTTCCTTATATTTAAAGCCTACCATTGGAAGCAACAATTTGAAATTCCAGTTTGTAATACTAACACTTTAATTAAAATTCTTCACTTATATTCATTTGATGTGATTAGTGATATATTAATGATATACCAAATATATCTTTCCAGTCACTGAAACCTTCTCACCATTTGTATAATATTCAACTTATCTGCCAAATTCCTTATTTCTCCTTGTTTGCCTCTTTTTTTGAATGAATCAAACACTTTATTTTAATGTATTCTTTTAGTTAATATTATTTTTTTATTTTTAAAAACAAAACAATTTTGTTGTTATTTCACTGGGTAAATGTCTTAAAGATATACTCTTGGGGATGCCAGGATGACTCAGTGGGTTAAGTGCTCACTTTATAGCCCAGCCTGAGCAGACCCACATGCTGAACTGGGATGTGGCCCCCAGTTCAGTTCTCGCCCGGGCGAGCTTCCCATGTGGGAGACCCCCGTCCGGTTCCTGCCCTGTGCGGCCCCGGCCACCTGTGTGAATTGAAACCACATCGAAAACTGATGATGTACGACTATGGAGACTGCTCTGGGCCCTCCTCCTTCTCTCTGTCTCTCTCTGTCTCTGTCTCTTTCTGTCTAAAACAATAAAAATAAATTTTTAAAGATATACTCTTTATTTCTTATAGTATAATACAAAGATTAATTTTATCCTGCCTTACTTACACAGTAGAACATAGAGCACTATATAGCCAATTATATCCCTCCAAATGTTGACACCATTTTATATTATTTTACATGTTTTAATATTATATATACTATTTTAACCTCCAAATACATTTCAATTATTGTTTTGTAAATATACATTAATATTTATTTTTATTTAGTGCCATGGTCAATTTTCTTTGCTCCTCATTTTTCTACATTCCTCTCCCAGCTATTAAGAAGCATTGTAAATGTAGATATGTATTAAGGAAGCATTCTTTTGACACAAGGAGAAAAAATTTTGCTTTAAAGATTAGACTCTCAAGAGGCCTCAACAGTTCAGTGGTTACCAGAGGGTAAGGGGGTGGGGTGGTAGAAGGGGGAGGATCAAATATATGGTGCTGGAAGGAGAGCTGATTGGGTGGTGAACACACAATGCAATATATAGATGACGTATTATAGAAACGTACACTTGAAACTTATATACCTTTCTAACCAATGTCACCCCAATAAATTTAATGATAAAAATAAAATGGCCGGAACTCTTGCTGAAACAAATAAATCATAGTTGTATATTTCTGCTATGTATTAAGTGAAAGAGTATGACAAATTAAAGCACTGTTAGTGATCCAAGATGAGGCAGAATAAAATAAGGTAATTGTCATTCAAAAGAGGAAGATAGAATTTTATTAACAAGGGCTATAAATATCAGTTTAAAACCACAGGGCAAAATCAATTCTGTTAAGAGGTAATTTTGTATATTAACATAATTCATAATTCCATTTACTCTTCTGTCAGATTCACCCAATTCTGTTCTCCCAAAATCTAACTGTATAAAAAAATTTCAAAGCTCTCTGATGTAGGAAGTCTGATTTCATATTTTGGAGACACCCTTGAAATATGTCTTTTGTTGTTTTAGTACATATTTTTAAAAAGCAAAATACACATGTATGTATTTAATATATTCTAAACAAACCAGGCTAATCAAATGCAATTGTTTCTGAAACAACTGCATAATAGATTCTAATTAATGGAAGAGAACATGACAATAATTTTGATGAAATCATTACTTGTCTGAAAACTTATCCTTCTATAAAGGTTCTCTTTAGGTTTAAAAAATGTAACAAACTACCAAACCAGTTCAGTAATTTTATGTCATTGTAGATAATGGGCTGTAATTACATCTATTCATCTCTTTCAGCATATCCTTTACTCCTAAACTTCCGAAGTAAAATATTGTTTCATGAATAGTTTTTAAGAGGCTATATATACGGCAAACTACATAGTCAGATGAAAAGGTTTCTTGTTTTCTTTTTTGCTTTTTTAACCAATTATTAGAGCTAGTTAAATTAAACTAAGGATTTGAGCATAATGCCCCAATAAGCAAATAAGTATTCAAACTTTAGTGTGTTAGGCTTTCAAAACCGGTATAAATTCCATGCATATAAAATATACTTTGTATATTATAATTACAGAAAAAAATCAAAATATAAGTGGTATAAATAATGATCAATACAATTTTTACTGATCAAGTGATTCTACAATTTCAATAATATCAAATAATAAGCTATATAGCTCTACCTATAAATTCTTAAGACACAGGATTTTATTGTATGATTCTTTCTACTACAGTGTAGGTGTAAAATTTTCCATAATAAAATTTTAAAAATATACCTTCCTTTAGTAATTCCCACTCTCTTCAACATCCTCAAATAGTCTTCTCTTTTTAAAGTGTTCCTTAGCATGCAAACAAACTCTAGTATTATTTTAGTAAGCATTTTAATCATAAAAGGAAGTTGTATCTTGACAAATGCTTTTCCATATCTATTGATATGATCGTATGATTTTTATTCTTTATTTTATGTGGTGCTTCACATTGATTTCTGATTATCTCTGCTAGTGTAAACTGTAAGTTAAAAGAGAATACGTACAATACCAAATTTTTGTCTCAGTCCCTGATATTAAAAAAAAAAAAGTGGCATATATCTCAATATTCTAGGCAACCATTCCCACAGATGATATCAAAACACAATCATGGTGGCATTAGGTGACTTCCATTGCATGAATATCTAAGAAGTGACTTGAAAGCTTTAAAGATACATTTTTGAGATAGAATTTTTAGCTAGATTGTTGATAAAGCACAGTGTTTGCTACAACCACTACCAGGCAAGTTGGGTGATGGCATAGGTGAAGCAATAGAAGAGTTTGGCACTTCTTTTGAAATTTAGAAGATGGAGAGATTGGTACCCAGGCTAAAAATCTGAGCGTTATGTGATGTGGCTACAGGGGGAGCAGAATAGAGGGAGAGACTCTGGGCTTGGAAGAGAGCACACACTTTCACCAGCTATGGAATGATCCAGCCCAAGCTCACAATGAACAGTCCCGCCCTGGAAGGCTTGGAACAGGGGCACTCTGACCGTCTCAGTGGAGAATTTCATCCTGTGCGCTAAGGAACCTTCCAAACATCAAAACACCATCCAACACACATGTACCACATACTCTCCACATGCAATTACATGCCTTCAAAATCAACACAGCAGGTTATGAAATTCGAGGCCACCACAGAAATGTAAAAACAAGACTACTAATCATACAGAAACCATATGGGAAGTATAAAGCATTTACAATCCCTTCACCTACAGGGGAGGAATAAAAAATGGATAAAGTTTCAATTAAAAAATGGTAGAAAATATAAGTTGCATTACATTATTATATATCATTTATTAATACTATATTAATTAGCACATTAATAGTACTATATTAAGTTAATATTAATGGACATTAATTATTATGTCATAACTAATATCGACACAGTAATATCAATATAGTATTAGTGTTAAATATTAATATTATATTATATTTACCCTTGCCAAAGTCAGGTCATTCAATAAGCCAATGCATCCTAAATACTTTAAGAACTTGTCTCACTTTCAGATCACTCCATAAAGCCACCTACACACATCATTTCCTTTGATGAAGCATGTCTCTACATTACCATTACCCTGCTTGAATCAGCATATTTTCATTGTTTATATTTGCTTTTGAGACTTTTCTTGCCATTATTTTTTTGTATCTTGCCTCATGGTTTCTCACCTTACCTTCAAGAGTCAGTAAAATCTTACCACCTTCTTGAAACGCCTCAAATTACTCTGATTTAATACGTTAAAATTACATATAAAGAGCTTTTTGCGTCATTATATCCTGGTCCACTTGGCTTTTATAGGTTAGCCCTCCCTGCACACTTCATTAGGGGATAAATTCCTCAGGTCCAAACATCAAGTTCTCCAATCCTGAATGAAACGGTCCTGTGTGCAATGGGAGTTCAATATTTATTCAATGATTGTTATTCTAATTCAAAACTCAAAGTCATCATTAAGGATGCACAGTGAGGAAATACTTTAATAACTTTTGGAAGTATTTTAATGGTTCTACTTTGAAATTTTCATACATTCAAGGTCTGTAGGGAATTTATTTTTTAAAAGTGACGATGGAAAGTTCAATATATTAATGGTCTGAAATTTTAAGCTATATTTTTCAGCAAAACAAATTACCCCAAGGAATTTTAAATCTTCTACAGAACACTGGCAGCATAAACAGTATCTAGACATATTAGTGCATTATTAATACATTGCCAGAATTTATATATTTATGAATATTTCTAGATGCCTTTTAAACCCTCAGGAGATGCACAGGTAGTAAGATAAAGTAAATAAAAATTATAAAATTACTGAAGTCAAAATAAATGTTTTCTCCATGAAATACAGTTACATATGTAAACTTTATCTAGATATAGCAAATATTAGAAAATCAATTTTAAAATCCTTGTAGTCATAATAGGATGGTATATGCCAATTGTAGATCTATTAAACTGTGAGCCTCTAATATGATATTTAAAACATAAATGCACATTTGATTGGCAAAGAACTAGTAAATGAATAAATTTAGGACTTACTCATCATTCATCAGCTCTCCATCAATCCACTTGTCCATTCACTTATTCCTGGAAATATAAGTGCATAAGTGTGTTAGTCTCAGTCTCTTATGGTATTATACTAATTAGATGCATAGTTAAGGCAACCATTTGTGTATCTTCTTCTTTACGAAGACAACAAATTATTCAATTCTTATGACTTGATGTTTTTTCCTATATTACCTATCTGCATCTGTTCTTCATGCACAAATATTTTCATTTAGCAAAAGTGAAACAAAAAACAGGGCATTTATCCTTATGAATAGCCTGCATTCAGTATAGTCTAGTGAACATTGATGATGTATATGTGTAATAAATATTCTACTATATTGAAATTACACTATCTATACCTGTAAACTAAGAAACATCTTCAGTCAAGAGATAGGGTGAGAAAAAGCCGGAAAGCTAGGCCTATAGTTCCTGTTTTCTGAGCTGAATATCTAGTTCCCATAAATGCAACTAATTTGATGAGCCTGTGCTATAAAACTTCATTCAAAATTCACAAGGATTCCAGTAAAAAAGATAATAAAATAAGAGAGATTATTTCTACAGGAAGACAAAGCAGCCTCTTTTTGTTTGTACTGATAACTCTGCTTAGGGATGACACAATGGGAAAAAATGTATTACTGGATTTGCTATAATAATGACCATTTTTAAAGAACAGTTTTCCAAGCAAAACCTACAAATTGAAAAAATTGATCTGAAAACATCTGAATTAGCTTGCACGCTAATAAACAAATACAAAACAGTAAAACTCATTCCTGCATGTGAAGAACACTAAAGCTAAAACAAACATGAAGAAACCATAGTTTACAGATAAAGAAATTGAAATGGAAGAGATTAAATGATCATCTAAGACATTCGGTTAAAGTTCAATTCCTTTTGTAACATTATAACTAGGATATTAATGATTTTAACGGTTAACTGTTGCCAATGTTTTATAAACAAAAAATGTGTGATCTGCCAAAAGAAAACAAATTATTTAAAATGAATAAAGATTTTTCTAAATAACTCCCTGAATAAGCAACCAGTGAAAAGTGGGTCACAGACCAGGATTAATGCTGGGGTCAGTGCTTCAGAATCACAGATCTATTTCACCAGTGCCAAAACTATATTTTCTGACCAAATTTTCTACAGTCGGGTTTAAGATTTTCCCAAGCTACTGAAGAAACCCAGGCAAAATGTTTATTATTTCTCTCTTTTTCCCGAACCCTCTTTTATGTTTCTATTTGCTCTAAGGAATTTATAATATTGTAGTTATAAAGGAAAGCATATTGGTTTTCTTTCAGTTTTACAAAATATTCTAATTTAAGCAGTCTCATGAATTACTATACAGGCAAACCTCAGAGGTACTGCAGGCTGGTATCAGACAACCGACCACAAGAAAGGTAGTATTTCAATATAGGGAGGCATCATCTTTTTGTGGGTAGAAGGCCTTGTATTCACCTTGTAAAAAACGCAGTATCTGTAAAGCCCAATACAGAGAAGCACAATAAACTGAGGTAGGCCGGTGATCTGGAAAGCACTCTCACTTTCAGGTATATATCCTTGAATTAATTCAATCCTGCAAGGTGTCTGTATTGGCTTTCTATTTCTGATGTTAAAAAAAAAAAAAAGCCACGAACTTGGTGGTGTCAACAATACAAATGTATTAGCATAGAGGTAGGCAGGTCACAAGTACAGTGTGTGTCTCATCAGAAAGCCCATGTCCGCAGGATTGCATTCTCTTCTGGAGGCTCTAAGAGAGAAAGAGAATAAGAGTTGTGTCCCATGGTCACGTTTACCTGGAATCCCACATGCTGATTTTGGCTGTGAGGAATAGACCGAGCTTGTTATCAATATTAAAAGCAGTGATATAGAGAGCTGAAGGAAGTTGAAGCATCTTTATATATTTTTTCCCAATGAATTTCCTCAACACAACATACAAGAAAGACCAATTTCTTTTCCACGCTGATAGTATAACCCTCAGTCACCTAGGAACAGGAGCATTAAAAAAATGTAAATATGGTTAAACTTCAGATCAATATATCAATGCTTTTAATGTTCATAACAAAATCGATCTAAGCCCCATAAGAATGTGGGGGGGAGGGCAGGGGAAGCTGGGATGGCTCAGTGGGTTAAGCGCTCACTTTGCAGCTCCGGGGACCGAGGATTGAATCCGGGGACCGAGGATTGAATCCCGGCCCCGGCCCCAGCCGGTGTGGACTCATATGCTGAACTGGGAGCTCCCTCAGCTCAGTTCTCTCGCTGTCTCTGTGTGTGTGTCTCTCTCTCTCTCTATGTCAATATATATATATATATATATATATATATATATATATATATATATATATATATATATATATATATATATAAAATAAAAGAACGTGGGATTCCAGCTAACCGTGGCTAGGGAACACATATTTTACCCCCCCTTCTCTTCCAAAATGCCTCTAAATTTAATAAATAAAAAGATGATGGGAATGGTATGCGGTGCTCTGTGGTCAGCTGAGTCTGAGGCAAATGAGTTCCCTCCCACAACATACAAGCAAGTCAGCTGACAAAAGAAATGTCTGTGCAGAGCTGGACATAAGCTCTGTCACCTGGTCACTAGTGTGCAAATAAAACAGAGATGAGAGATAATGATTAAAAGATAATAAATAGATCATAATAGATCGATAGATACATGATAGATAGATAGATAGACAGACATAGATAGATAACTATAAATTTGATTGATAAAAGGAGAAAAAAATAAAAACATTTTAATAGGTATATCTAGATTTTCACATATGGAATCTCACACCAAACACATGTCAAGGATACTTATTATACTTTCATGATTAATTTATTTCCTAAATTATTTATCAAACTTCTTTCTTCCTCATCATTATTTAATTAAAACATTTTCTAAACTGTTCTACATTCCAGTCCATTATGTACAAATCTATAATGGTAATGGTATTGGTATAAGGCTTTTAATCCAAATTCTGCAAACTTAAGTTCCTTGTCATTTATTTTTATAGTGTAAGAAGAGGATGTGCTAGATACTTTAGTGTGTTCCCAGTGACAGATATATTTTTTTAATGTGGAATATGTTTTATTACATTAAAACAGCTGTATATATTATATCCATTTGTGTGTGTGTGTGTATTTCTACATCCCATGCCTGGGTTGTGTTTGATTTTCTACAAAAATATATTGTAGTCACAAAGTATTATATATAGCTATATTTATGCATATCCATATATTTTTAAATATTATATACAAAACAAATAATTTTGTTTTTGTATATAGTATTGCATTAAGCAAAAAAGGTATAACTGGTGTGGGTGGAAAACACAGAGCTTATAAAAGCTAACTTTCTATTCCTATAGGAACTTACTAAAGGAAATCTGTTTACCTATAAACTTTTATACTCTCTAAGCCTTGAGAACATAATATCTAATAGCTATTATTGCTACAAGAAGTTACAAAATTTCTCTTCTCATGTGTGAAAAGAGATTTTGAGAATAAAATAAAAAAGGAGGCATTTTTCCATCTAGTATTATTTTTTTTTAACCAAGAATAAATTTCTGAATATATTTATAAAGGATATAAACCACTACTCTGTCTCAATAAAGTTATGTACAAGTATAAAATTGAAACCATTCATGTAGAAAATATATAATTAAAAATAACTAAATGTCTTACTTTGGTGATTAAATGGCATAAACATCAGAAATAGGAAAACATCTGACTTCACAAAAAAAGGTGACATTGTGTGATCAACCATTACAGTGACAGAAATGAAACTGTTGCTAAGCAACAAGTCATCTATAATCTCATGAGGCTTTTGTATCTGAGGAAAATTGAGGCAAAGAAAAGTTTAGAAAGCTAATGAGGAAGAAATAGCTTCGGTGCAAATCGATCAATAGTGCACCTGACCAGAAAATCAACTATTAATGGGACTAAAGGAAGAAAGGCTACTTGGAGCTACTTAATAGCAAATTTATTACCACCAGGTATGTTTCATTATCTGCACTCTAAATCCCCGTTATCATTTTGTCTTTCTGTATGTGCAGTGATACTTTCTTACGTGGCAGTTCAATAATACACAGCAACATTTATACTCAGTGTATTTAACAATAACCCCAAGCAATGTTTTGATCACTTCATGTTCTGTGTCATTTAAGAATTCAATACACTGTAATTGGCCTGCACTCACACTACGGTTACAGAAATGGCAATAAATATGATTTGAACTGAGATCTGCTGGCTGCATAAAATGTAGTCATGTCATTGACATTACAGGGAATCAAACTCAGAGATGTTTTCTCTAATAAGAAGTTCAGGGGAAAGCCGGGACGGCTCAGCGGGTTGAGCGCTCGCTTTGAGGCCATGAGGACCGAGGATCGAATCCCGGCTCCGGCCCAGGCAGGACCCACGTGCTGAACTGGGGAGTTCCCACAGTTCGGTTCTCTA
>PVKE010033733.1:0-17776 GCA_004027555.1 Craseonycteris thonglongyai
ATTTCTGAAATTTCATTGTTTGTATATAAAAATGCTGTGGATTTTTTGTACATTAATTTTAACTTTTTTGTATTCATTTATTATTTCTAATAGTTTTCTGCTGGAGTCTTTAGGGTTTTCTATATAAAGGATTATGTCATCTGCAAAAAGTGACAGTTTAACTTCTTCACTCCCAATTTGGATGCTTTTATTTCTTTCTCCTGCCTGATGGCTATGGCTAGAACTTCCAGCACTATGTTGAAAAGCAGTGGTGACAGAGGGTATCTCTTTCTTGTTCCTGTGTTTAGAAGAAAAGGTTTCAATTTTTCCCCATTCAGTATGACATTTGCTGAGGGATTGTGATATGTGGCCTTCATTATGTTGAGGTACTTTCCTTTTATACCCATTTTGTTAAGTGTTTTGATCATCAATAGATGTATATTTTTGAATTCTTTTTCTGCATCAGTTGATATAATCATATGGTTTTTATCTTTTATTTTGTTAATGTGGTGTATCACATTGATTGATTTACATATGTTGAATGCCTTCTGGTAAAATCGTTAGTGAGACCATCTGGTCCTGAACTCTTGCTTTTAGGGAGGTTTTGGATGATTGTTTCAATTTTCTTACTGTTGATTTGTCTGTTTAGATGATCCAGTTCTTTTTGATGCTGTCTCTGTAAACTGTATGTTCCTAAAAACTTGTCCATTTCTTCTAGGTGCCAATATTTGGTGGCATATAGGCCTTTATAATATTCTTGTATGATTCTTTGTATTTCTGTGTTATCAGTTGTAATTTCCCATCTTTCATTTCTAGTTTGGATTATTTGTGTCTTTTCTCATTTTTTCTTGGTGAGCCTAATCCAGGGGTTTGTCAGTTTTAATTAATTTTTTCAAAGAACCAGCTCTTTATTGCATTAATTTTTATTACTGTTTTTCTATTCTCTATTTTATTTAGTTCTGCTTTAATTTTTATTATTTCCTTCCTTCTGCTGACTTTGGGTTTTTTTTTTGTTGTTGTTCTTCTTTTTCTAGTTTTTTAAGATGTGATATTAGTTTGTTTACTTGTGATTTTTCTTGTTTCTTGAGATAAGCTTGTAGTGATATAAATTTCCCTCTTACAACTGCTTTTGTTGCATCTCAATAATTTCTGTATTTTGTGTCTTTGTTGTCATTCATTTCTATGTATTTTTAAAAATCTCTTCTTTTATTTTTTCTTTGATCCAGTCATATTTAAACAACGTGTTGGTTAATCTCCATGCATGTGTGGTTATTACTGGTTTCTTTTTGTAGTTGATCTCCAATTATAAAGTTTTGTGACCAGAGAATACATTTGGTATGATTTCAGTCTTAAATTTGCTGAGGCTTGCTTTGAGTTCCAGCATGTGGTCTACTCTTGAGAATGTTTCATGTGCACCAGAAAAGAACGTATCGTCATGTGTGGTAGGATGAAGTATCCTGTAAATGTCAACTATATCCAATTGCTGTAATGTACCATTTAAAGCTGATGTTTCCTTATTTATTTTTTGTTTGGGTCATGTGTCCATGAACGTCAAGGGGGTGTTTAAGTCTCCTACTATATTTGTGTTTTTTTCAGTTTCTCCTTTTATTTATTTATTATTATTATTATTATTTTTAAAGATTTATTTTTATTGTTTTTGACAGAGAGAGAGAGAGATACAGTCAGAGACAGAGAGAAGGGGGAGGGCCCAGAACAGTCTCCATAGTTGCACATCATTTGTTTTTCCACATAGTTTCATTCCACAGGTGGGAGTGAGGCTGCACAGGGCAGGAACTGGGCCGGGGTCTTCACCACGGTGAAAACTGAACTGGGGGCACTCCCCAGTTCAGCATATGGGTTTACATGGGCTGGGGCTGGGATTTGATCCTCGGTCACCAGGGCTGCAAAGTGAGCGCTTAACACACTGAGCCATCCCAGCTTCCCCAGTTTCTCCTTTTAGATCTCTTAGTAGTTGCTTTATAAATTTTGGTACTTCTTGATTGGGGGCATATATATAAATAAGTATCATGTCTTCTTGGTGTATTGTCCCCTTTGTCATTATAAAATGTCCATCTTTATCTCTTATTATCTTTTTGATCCTGAAGTCTGTTTCATCAAATATAAGTACAGCCACACCTGATTTTCTGTGGATGCCATTTGCTTCGAGTATTTATTTCTACATTTTCACTTTGAATCTGTGTTTGTCCCTGTGGCTGAGGTGTGTCTCTTTTATGCAGCATAAGTTTACTACTCTGTGTCTTTTTATTGGTGAGTTCAGTCCATTTACATTTAGGGTGATGATTGATATATGAGGATTTCCTATAGCCATTTTATCTTTTGTTTTTTGGTAACTCTGTCATCAATTGCTTCTTTGCTTTTTTATTCCCATCACTTATGTTAGTTTGATGGTGTTTATGACTGTTTTCTCCCTCTTTTTTGTTATGTGTCTCAGTTGTATGTTCTTTTTGAGTGGTTACCACAAACTTTATGTAAGAAAGTTTCATATATGCAATGGTTCCTTTTCTTAAGGATGTTTCTTATCTCCATCTCTTTGGAAATTGAAAACTTTATTTACTCCCCTTTATGTTTGTCTTGTTTCAGTTTATTTCTATTTATTTTTACTTTCTGTTGCAGGTCCAGTTGCCTCCTTCAGTATTTTTTGAAATACTGGCTTTGTGCTGGTGAATCCCTTCAGTTTCTGTATGTCTGAAAAGGCCTTTATTCCTTCTTCATACCTAATGGATAACTTTGTTGTGTAGATGATTCTTGGTGGGTCATTTCTCTCCTTCAGTATTTCGAATACTCGATTCCATTTCTTCCTGGCTTGCAGAGTTTCTGTTGAGAATTCTGATGATAGTCTGATGAACCTTACTTTATAGGTTATGGTGTTCTTTTTTTCTGGCTGCCTTGAGGATTCTTTCTTTGTCTTTGACCTTTGACATCTTCAGTATAATGTACCTGTAGAGAGTCTGCTAGGATTCACGTAACTGGGAGTTCTGCTTTCTTCTTGAATTTGAGGTTACAGTTCTTTCCATAGATTTGGGAAGTTCTCATCTACTATTTGTCTAATCACATTCTCTTTGCCTATCTTATCCTCTGCTCCCTCCAGAATACTTATTATTCTTATGTTATTAATTCTAATGGAGTCAGATAGTTCTTGCAGTTATCTTTTATTTCTTTTAGCTCTTAGGTCTCTCTTCTTCCTTCTGTGACATTTCCAAACTTCTGTCTTCAATTTCACTAATTTTTTCCTCCATCTGGTCAGTTCTGCTTTCTATGTTAGCTATTTCATTTTTCTTTTTTAAAAAGATTTATTTTTATTGTTTTTTTTTGACAGAGAGAGACAGACAGGGAGAGACAGAGAGAAAGGGGAGGACCCAGAACAGTTTCCATAGTTGACAGAATTAGTTTTCGATATAGTTTCACTCCACAGGTGGGTGCAGAGCTGTGCAGGGCAGGAACTGGGCCAGGAGGCTCCTGCATAGACCCCGTAAAGAACTGAACTGGGAGCACACGCAGTTCACCATATGGGTCTGCCTGGGCTGGGCCTGGGATTTGATCCTCAGGTTCCGGAGCTGCAAAGCTAGTGCTTAACCCGCTGAGCCATCCCAGCTTTCTCTATTTTTTTATTTCTTTTCTTTGTGTGTGTGTTGTTTATGTCAGAATTTTTATTTGCTTCTATTTTAGAGATTCAGTTTCCTCTATGACATGACTTAGCTTCCTTTGTGTACTGCACCAATTTTCTTTGATCTTTTTGAGTGTTTTCAGAATTGCAGTCTTGAATTTTGTGTCATTTAGCTCATATGTTTCCACATCTTCAAGTTCCTTTTCTGGAAATTTTTATTTCCTTTTGGAACACCTTTGTTCACTAGGATACTCATTGCTTTGGAGCATTTCTCTTCCTGGGCATAAGGACTTTTCCTCTGGTAAATGTGAAGAGTTCTTTCTTTCACTTCCTGTCTGGTGTTGCTGCAGAGTCTTATAATATTTTCTCTTGGTTTTTTGGTTTTCTCACAGTGGGAGACATCCTAAAATGTGGGTTTACCTTTGACTCAGTAGCACTGGTCTCTGTATGCCTCCTCCTTGGGAAAATATAGTGGATGAGGGTATTCTATGCCTTCCAGATCCTATTACAGTCAGAAGCTGTTATACCTGTACTTCAGTTTTTCTGGATTCCTCTGACTGCTTCAGCATGAAGGGTGGGGGTGAGGTTTGTTGGAAATGGTGCAGGTCTGTTTGCATCACAGGGTAGTGGCAGCTTCCCTCTGCTGGCTTCAGCGGGCAGAATGGGGCTGAGGTTTGTTTACGTCATAGGGTAATGTCGGATTCTTGGCAGCAGTTCACTCAGTGCAGGGTCTAGTCGGGGCTTGTGGGGTGAGCTTTCAGAGAGAAAGGGGAGCAACCAGGTTCTGTGTCTAAGGCCACACAGTGCTCCGTCTGAGGCCTTACCTCATAGAAGCCCAATTTATGCTTTAGCTGCCAGCATGCTCCTGCTGTTGATACTCCAGCCACTGAAATACCCACTTTCTGTTCCAGTCACCGGCCTTATGCTCCATGGGCCCCAAGCTCCAACTGCCCAACCCATGCGCTGGCAGCCGGATCCTCACTTTGGTCACCCGCACCAATCTCTTGCTGCTGCTGGTCCCTTGCTCTGGCCTCCTGCACTGCGCTATGCCCTCCCTTGCAGTGCTATGGTAGATCCCCCCCTGTTTGTTGCGGCTTCTCTGTATGGCCAGCTGCACCCTGCCTTCTGGCTTCCTATGATTCTGCCTTTGTATGTTCCAGGCCTCCAATCCACCCAAAGCTGTTCTGAATCTCAATCCATGCTCTCATGCTCCTATCTCAGTCAGTCTCTCCTCTGCTGGACTCGGGTCAACCTCTGGGTGTGTCACTAGGTGTGTCTCCGGTCATGCTCCATGGTGTGTCTCCACACGGCTCCCTTTCTTTCTCTCTCACTCATCTCCCTTTCTCAGGCTTTAGGTATTTTTTGGTGATGAGTGGGTCCTTCAGCCAAGACTATGTGTTGCTTAAAGATTCTGTGGCTGGATTTTAGTTGTTTAATTTGTTGTTCTTTCCCGGAGAAGTTTTGAGGGCTCATCTCATGCCACCATCTTGGTAACATCTCCTCTATTTTTGAATTTAAGTATAGTAGGTATGCAATCTTATATTGATTATAATAGTTTTAGGTGTATAACTTAGTGATTTGACATTTTATACCTTACAGTGTGATCACCCCATTAATTCTAATCATCATCTGTCACTGTGCAAACTTACTACAATATTACTGACTATATAACTCTTTCTCTTTTCACCCATCCCATTCCCTCTCCTCTCATAACCATGTCTTTATTCTCTGTTTGTATGAGTATATATTTTTTAATATTCCATGTATAAGTGAAACCATACAGTATTTGTCTTTCTCTGCCTGACTTATTTTACTTAGCATCATTTAAAACTTTTTAGTAGTCATGTTAAAAAAGTATAAGAAATTTTAATGTATTTCATTAAACTTAATATAGCCCAAATATATTTCAACATGTAATCAATAAAGTTTGATGAATGAGATGTTTACATCCTTTTTCTTGTTTTGTTCTAAGTCTTGGAAATCTGGTATGCATTTTACACTTAAAATTCATCTCAATTGAATTAGTCACACATCAAATAGTTAACAGTACATATGTCTTGTGGCTGCCATATTGAATAGTGCCAATCTAGAGAGAAGAAACATAACAAATAAGATAGAGACATTTTTTGGCTTAGGACTAGAACGATTTGTGCTCACAATTAAGAGTTATGACTATCCAGTAGCACAACAAACTTTCTTCCAGAGGAAGTTCTAAAGTGGTAATAAAGCTCAATTACCACTAGGAATGAATTAGTTGACTTTTAACATCTCTAAATTAATTACCTTTACTTAAAAAACAAAACAAAAGTAATACATGTTGGGGCAACAATTTAAATAATGCAGAATTGTATGAAGTGATGTTTAATAATTTTCTCTCTTCCATGCCCAGTCTCTTACTTAACAAAAATTAACAATTTGGTGTGTATCCTTCCAGATGTTCCTTTATATTCATACAAGAATATAAAATAAAATTGCACACACACAGAGTTTTTTAATTAAAAAATTTGAGATCATGAACTACAAGTCGTTCCACAGTTTACTTTATTTACTAATATACTATTGATATCTTTCTAGATCAATTCATATGTAGCTCACTCAATTTTAAATAGCTGTTTTATTTTTTTAAAGATTTATTTTATTGTTTTTGAGAGAGAGAGAGAGAGAGAAAGAGAGAGAGAAGGGGGAGGGCCCAGAGCAGTCTCCACAGTGGTGCATCATCAGTTTTCAACATGGTTTCATTCCACACAGGTGGGTGGGGGCTGCACAGGGCAGGAACTGGGCTGGGGGTCTCCTGCATGGGAAGCGTGTCCCCTAGAGCCAGGGGCTGAATGGGTGGTGGGTTGTGAGAACTGAACTGGGGCCTTCTGGATGGGAAGCATACCCCAGCTCAGCATAAGTGTCCACATGGGCCCGGGCCAGGATGCGATCCTTAGTCCCCTGGGCTGCAAAGCAAGCTCTTTTTTTTTTTTTTTTTAAAGATTTATTTATTGTTTTTGACAGAGAGAGACAGAGATAGAGAGAAGGGGTAGCGCCCAGAACAGCCTCCATAATTGCACACCATTGGTTTTTCCACATAGTTTCATTCCACAGGTGGGCAGGGCTGCACAGGGCAGGAACGGGGTCCCGCCCCGGTGAGAACCGAACTGAGGGCACTCCCCAGTTCAGCATATGGGTCCTCATGGGCCAGGGTTGGGATTTGATCCTTGGTCCCCAGGGCTGCAAAGTGAGTGCCTAACCCACTGAGCCATCCTGGCTTCCCCTGCAAAGTGAGCTCTTAACCCACTGAACCATTCTGGCTTCCCCTGTTTCATTTTTTTTTTTTTTTTGAACTGAACTGGAGGCCTCACCGCATTTGGGAGGCACACCCCAGTTCAGCATGTGGGTCCGCACAGGCCGGGGCCGGGATTTGATCCTCGGTCCCCAGGGCTTTAAAGAGAGCGCTTAACCCGCTAAGCCATCCTGGCTTCCCCCAAAAGATAGAATTTTTTTTTTTTAACTGAACTGGGGGCCTCACCGCATTTGGGAAGCATACCCCAGTTCAGCATGTGGGTCCGCCTGGGCCAGAGCCGGGATTCGATCCTCGGTCCTCGAGGCTTCAAAGTGAGTGCTTACCCTGCTGAGCCATCCTGGCTTTCTGTTTTATTTTTTATAAGTGATATACTATAACTTACTCAAGCATTCACCTACTGATAGATATTACATCAGGAGGTTCACAACACATCTCAGGCCACCTCTGATTTTAGCTACACTTGAAGTGAGCAGTTATAGGCAATTGCAGAATCAACTTAAGCTGATAGCATGTTGCTTCAGCATGTGCTTTGAGGTCTTTTTTTCTCTCTGGATCTTCTCTATTGGTTGTACTTCCACTTCTTGACCTCCAGCAGACAATTCTATAAGTTATTTTGGTGGCAGAATAAAGGGCTAGTTACCCTCAGGAGTGATCAAATTCCATTCTTATTTTGGCTTTTCAACATTCCCTGTCTCACTCATTCTCCCTGATCCCTCACTCCTGCCTCTGGAACCACCTCCTTGATATACTGTAGCCTCACAAGTCCTTGCAGATGACAAACAGACAGATGATTTACACTCTCAAGAAACAGTACTTCTTGAAATTTCTATTTCTTTTTTTAATTTTGCATGTCAATCAATGCTTTTTCAAATATCTAAGTGTTAGATTTCCAAAACTAAATGTACTGTATGATTGTATTTCCAAAACTATAGCTAATCACAGGCCTATCAGCAATACATACTAACGTCCATTTGTTAGTACATACATACTAGCCATCAGGAGTATTATTACTCTATAATTTTTACCACTCTGATTTGAGCAAAATAGTGTGTCACATTGCTATAATTTTTCTTTCAGCGATGTTAGGAATGTGAGCATATTTTCATAATCTTAGAGATTTATTTACTTCAATTCATGTAACAAAAATAAACTCCAGGTAGATTAAATATGTATGTAGAGATATATAGTAAAAATATTCAAAGACAATTTAGGAATAAGTTTCTTTACATATGTATGAATAAGGATATTCTTAAGCATAAAGGAATTACACTAACTATAAGATGGACAGACTTGACTGTATTGAATACATAATTTAAAATTTTTGGTTGAACAAATGAAATGAAGAATTTTAATTAAAAAATAGAGTTGTCAAAGACAATGATGTATTTGCCAAAAAGATTCACAAAATGTTTAATAGACATTATGAGTTGATACAAGAAAGTCAAACTATCTTATAGAAGAACAGGTAAAGAATAAAAGCATGCAAAAAACATGATGTCTTTCTTGATATTAGGAGTGTAAATTTTCATATTATTATTATTGTTTGTGGTGTTGGATATGGTTTATTGTGTTCTAGTGTCTTCTCCTTAAAAAAACACGTTGTTCATATTTACATTCAGTATTATTTTATGTTAATTTTAGGTGTACAGCATAGTGGTTAGACATTTATATAATTTAAAGAGTGATCTCCCTGACTAGTCTAGTACTTACATGGCATCATGCATAGTTATTACTATATTATTTGCTTTACATACCCATGATTATTCTGTTAACTTATTGATACCTTCACCTTGTTCACTCTGCCCCAAATACCCCTTTAGTCTCTCACCCTGATAAATCTAGTACCCATCTGACACCATACCTAGTTATTCCAATATTATTGACTATGTTCCTTATGCTATACTCTACACCCCCATGACTACTGTGTAACAACCAATTTGTACTTTTTAATCTTGTCACACTTTTTACTCACCCCCAACCCCCTCCCATCTGGCAAC
Source organism: Craseonycteris thonglongyai (assembly GCA_004027555.1). Lineage (NCBI taxonomy): Eukaryota > Metazoa > Chordata > Mammalia > Chiroptera > Craseonycteridae > Craseonycteris > Craseonycteris thonglongyai. The sequence goes on from PVKE010033733.1 coordinate 8,891, forward strand.
CATCAAAATGTTCTCTGTATCTATGAGTTTGTTTCTATTTGGTTTGTTAATTTTGTTCTTTAAATTCCACATAAACAACATTGCATCTGTGTTTCTCTGTCTGGCATACTTCACTCAACATAATACACTCCAGGTCCATCCATACTGCTATAGAAGGCAACAATCCATTTCTCTTCCATGGCTGAGCAATGTTTCACTGTATGTATGTACCACCTACTCTTTATTTATTCTTCTATTGATGGACACCCAGGCTGCTGCCACACGTGGCCATTGTAAACAATGTTAAAATGAATATATGGGCGCACATGTCCTCTCAAAGTAGCATTTTGGGTTTCATTGAAGAAATACCCATAAGTGGGATTTCTGGGTCCTTCTTTGTCTCTTGGCATAACCTTTGTTTTAAAGTCTATTTTGTCTGGTATAATTGTTACCTCAACATTTTGTTTGTTTTCATCTCCATGAAATACTTTATTTTTTATCCTTTTACTTTTAGTCTGTGTATGCCTTTTGACTTGAACTGAGTCTCTTGTAGGAAGCTTATGTAAGGGTCTTGTTTCTTATCCATTAAGCCATTCTATCTTTTGATTGGAGACTTTAATCTACTTATATTTAAAGTAATTGTTGAGAGATATGTAGTTATTGCCATTTTATTATTTATTTTTTTGATTTATTTTTCATCTTAAGAAAGTTCCTCAAAAATTCTTTGTAATACTGGTTAGATGGTTATGAACTTCTTTAGCTTTTTCTTGTCTGAAAAGCTCTTAATCTGTCCTTCAATTGTAAATGATAGCTTTGGTGGGTAGGGTAATCTTGGTTGTAGGTCCTTGCTTTTCATCACTGAATATTTCCTGCTAATCCCTTCTGGCCTGCAAACTTTCTGTTGAGAAATCAGCTGACAGTCTTATGGAAGATTTCTTGTAGATAATTAGCTGCTTTACTTTTGCTGCTTTTAAGATTCTCTTTGTCTTTAACCTTTGGCATTTTAATTATGTTGTGCCTTGGTGTGGGCCTGTTTAGTTTCATCTTCCTGTAGACTCTCTGTGCTTCCTAGGCTTGTATGTCTATTTCTTTCATTAAGTTAGGGAAGTTTTTTAGCATTATATTTTCAAATGGGTTTTCAATATTTTTCTCTCTCTCTTTCTCTCTTTTCCTTCTGGTACCCCTCTGACATAAATGTTGGTGCATGTGATGTTGTCCCAGGGGTTCTTTAAACTATTTTCATTTTTTTGATTTTATTTTTTCTTTCTTTTGCTGTTCTGATTGGGTGTTTTCTGTTACCTTATTTTCTAAATTGCTGATTTAATCTTAAAAAAAAATTATTTAATTGTTTTTGACAAAGACAGCGATAGAGACAGAGAGAAGAGGGAAGGCCCAGAGCAGTCTCCATAGTTTTATATCATCAGTTTTTGACATGGTTTTGTTTCACACAGTTGGGCAGGGGCCACACAGGGTGGGAGCTGGGCTGGGAGCTTCCTACATGGGAGGCATGTCCTCTCAAGCCAGGGGCTGAACTGGGGGTTGAGAACTGAACTAGGGGCATCCACATGGGAAACACATCCCAGTTCAGCATGTGGGTCAATCTTCTGTTTCATGTAATCTACTGTTGATTCTCTGTAATGTATTCTTCATCTCAGTTATTGTATTCTTTATTCCTGACAAATTTCTTTTTATGTTTTCTATCTCTGTTACATTCTCTCCGAGATTATTGAGCACCCTTATAACCAGTGTTTAGAACTCTGCTTTTGGTAGATTAATTTTCTCCATTCTGTTTATGTCTTTTTCTGGAACTTTGTTCTATTCTTTTATTTGGGACATGTCTTTTTGGGGCTCCCTGTCTTGGCTGTCTCCCTGTGTTTGTTTCTATGTATTAGGTAGTGCTGTTATGTCTCCTAGTCTCAGTAGAGTGGCCTTTTGTAGTAGGTATTCTGTGAGATCCAGTGGTGCATTCTCACTGGTCACCAGAGCTGGGTGCTGCAGATGTGTCTTTTGTGTGCATTTGTGTGTACCCCCTTGTTGTAGTTAAGCCTTGGTTGCTATTTGCATGCCAATAAGAGGAATTGACCTTCAGCTGATTGGTTGTGAGGACTAGCCATAACTATAGTGAAGGAATGGTGCAGAGGCTGATCCTGTGGAGTAGGATTTGCTTTAGTGGGGCTCTGGTGCCTACCCAGTCTGCCCTTTTAGTGTATCATCCTTGGAGGTAGCTGTTGATGCTCCAGCTTGGTCTGAAGCTGGCCACCAGAAATGCCAACCCTGGAGCTTCATGGAAGGGGACTCATTGGAGGCCGTACCCAGCTGCAGTTGTGCTCTGCCTAGGGCCACCTGGTGTAAGGCACAGAGCAATCTTCAGATGGCCACAGCCCTCACTGAGCTTGGAGGTGCAGGTTGGCAGTCATTAATGCTAGGTTTAGGGCTGCTCAGCCAGAGGTATGGGACATGCCAAAGCCAAATTCTGCTTGTTTGGGCTTTGTCAACATTTGAGAGACTCTACAAAAGACCATGGCATGAGCTAAGACAGGCTATTTGTATGAAACAACCACTGGAATTGGCTTGGGTGTGTCTGAAATTTGAATGGGGTAGGGTCTAATGGAATTACTAGGGTGGGGAAGACAAAAGGTGATAGTTTGATGAAGACTAAGATATGGTGTCTGCCTGTGTCTGCATGCAAGAAAGGAAGGACCCAATAAAACAACAATGGCTTCTGCCAGCTCCCCCATCTGGGAAAAAGCTGCCCCTTTATTTCTCGCCATGAAGCCAGATAATTCAATTCCTCCCCATAAGTCCCTGGTGTCTATCAAGCTGCTGCCCCAGCACTGGAACTCATAGGTGGTGAGTCCATTAGCAAGTAAGTCCATGTGAGGGCCCATTACGTGGAGTGCCTGGGACTGCAGCTACCCTCCAGCTCACTCAGCCATGATCTCCATTGGTTTTCACAGCCAGAAGTTATGGGAAATTTTCTTCCTAGCACTGGAACTGTTGCTGAGGAGCCTGGTATGTGACTGTGACTCCTCATTTTTCTGTGTGGGACCTCTGTAACAGATTTTTCTCCAGATTTTTAATGGTCACATGTGGGATGAAACCAGCCTCTTCTGTGTCTCTGCACTTCCTACCAGTCTCAAGGTAGTTTCAGTTCAGTTAGACAGTTTAGTGATGGTTGTTTTGTAGTTCAGTTATAACTGATGTTATCTTGAGAGGAGGTGAGCACTGAGTTTATTTTCTTTTCCATCTCGACTGGACATTACCTTCATGTTATTTAAAGTTAACACACAAATAAACAGGCTCATGAACTCAGAACTAATATTTTCAAGAGAATTTGCTCAGGCAGAGTTTAATTTGACTGGGGAAGTACAGGTTATCTGCCCCGAAATTTAAAGCCATGATTTATGTGAAGAAATGGAAGCTAGAATCTCCATAGACCTGAGAATAATTTTCTTGTCTTATCTAGACAACCATTCAGATACCAAAATGCACTTGGCCTTTATCATTCAGTTGATTGCCGCCAATACATTGGAAAAGGCAGTTTCTAGACCTTATAAACGTACTTTATTGTGTGTAATACCCCAAAATATGAGCCACCAGGTAGAACCCCCATGGTACTACCAGTCATCAACAATTTATTTCCATATCTTAAAAGTATTAAAAAAATATTATTTTACACAGAACATAAACTAGATATATTGCAATACAATGATGCCAGGTAGGTCAACATTTGTACTTCTTTACTCAATTCTCTATGGTGAAATAAAAGTATTTCTTTATCCTTGTTTGTACTGATTGAAACTGCATGACTAATGGCTTTGCTCACATAAAATGTTTATCTGTGTTTGGCCTTTGGACATGATTTTGGTGGAGGAAGATCTCATGAACTATCAGATCCATGAATTGCATCAGGTGTGCCAGAGGTTATGTCCACATGGGTTTTCTAGATTTAATCTAATTTTAAGAGTTTTATAGGTCAGTGAAATACAACATTTGGGGATGGTTTTCCTTCTCTGTTGAACTAATCACTTTTGGTACACAAAAGTTTATTTTATGTGTAATTAGAGAGAGAAAAAAGCCTCCAATATAAGTGTCGGAAGAGGAGAGAAAGAATCAGTTTTTCCTTTTGGGATTGCTATTAAATTTCAGATGAAAAGATAGGCTGTGAAAAGTGACTTCAGATACTGTTAGAGTCTGAGATAAATAGAAATCTGATATAATTAACTAGATATTGAATTGATAACAATCAAGTTGATTTTATTGAATTTTTACAAAATTGCATAAACCTCTAGCTTTTTTTTTCAGTAGCTTAGGTTCATGTAAATGTCTTAAAAGCAATAAATGCATATTCAAAAAGAGAAATGAAAGTTCTCTCCAGGTCTCTTTATGTAATTTATCTTATGTTTGGAGCATGAGATTAGTTATATTGTTCAAGGTTGGTCATATGACTCATAGTTTACAAGGATTTAGTGTATTGTATAGTTAACGGATGACTGTTGTTAAGTCCAGAAGTGTATTTTTATGGCCCTGACATGAAAGACCACAACACAGATTTATCTGTGAGGCAGTTATGTGAAGGTTATAAAGTGATCTAAATTGACTACTGTATCTTCCATTGACGTCAAGAGCATTTCATAATTTGATGTTTAGTATATTTTTAGAATCTGAAGGCATGATGGTGTCTTTTAGTAGCATTAATCTCTGATTCATAGGTTTATTGTTAACTCTTATCATTTGTTTTTAATAAAGAAGCAGCTAGGAGAAGGCAAAACTCTTCCAATATTCCAAGAAATCTTTTTACCTGGAAAAAGAAGTCATTAAATATTTCACTCATAGGGGGGTTTAGAAATTAATTTACAAATAAAATGTGATTGGGGACAAGAGAGAGAGAATGGGATGTGGAATTTTATAGTACAAGTGCAATTAACTGTATTTATATGTTCATCAATTCTTTGTGTGTGCGCGCGCGCGCACGCACACGCACGCACACACACACACACACACACACACACACACACACACACACCCCATATGAGAGGTATACTTCATCTTAGGAGGGTATAGACTCATTCCAACAGTAAACCTTTGTTTAACAAATATTTAGGTTAGAATTTTATTTTATTTTTAAGATTTATTTTATTGTTCCTGATAGAGACAGAGAGAGACAGAGAGAAGTGGGAGGGCCCAGAGCAGGCTCTGTAGTTGTATGTTATGAGCTTTTGACATGGTTTCATTCCACATAGGTGGGCAGGGTTGTTGTGCAGGGCAGGAACTGGGCAGGGGCCTCCTGCATGGGAGTCATGCTCCCATGAGCTGAGAACCTCCCACATGGGAAGCTTGGCCCAGCAAGAACCAAACTGGGGGCCACACCCCAGTTCAGCATATGGGTCTGCATGGGCCAGGGCTGGGATTCGATTCTCAGACCCCGGGGCTGCAACGTGAAGGCTTAACCTGCTGAGCCATTCCGGCATCCCCTAGGTTAGAATATTAAAATGTCAATGTTTCTAATAATATTTGGCTTTAATCAAATGAGACCATTTCTAGTTTTATGCATTCATATGTATTTAAATGGGATTTTAAAATATTGATGACTGTTCAGTGATAACTCAGCACACCCCACTGCAATACCATTTCACTACGTGAAGAATCATTTGGGATACTTGGTGAAGAGTTGTGGTTTGGAAATCCAGAAGGGTCTTCCATTTTTGGCTCTACAATTTGTTTTATATGACCTAGGGTAAATCATTTAGCTCCTGAGCCAAATGTAAAAGAAAGAAATAGTGTTTGCCCCTTGAAAGTGCTATGAATTTCTTTGATAGTCACAGAAGAAATGTTCTATGTAAAAATAGGGTACAGTGTTTGCCTTCTGAGGAATTTGATATGGCTAGTCTCTTGTGAAATAGGTGGGTAGACAGTTACCAGCTGAAAATGATATCTCTGCAGTATTTTTACTTTGTTCATTTATAGTTTCACATCCCTTTGTAAGACATGAGAAAATAAAGATTTAACACTGTTACCACTGAAAAAAGGCTCTAGACCTGAAGGTGGACAGGAGTCATATTTTGAGCTAGACACCTTATTTTATAGGTGTAAGGGCAGGAAAAAGTATTTTATGGTTGTAATAAAGTTTCTATTTACTTTAGGAGTGTCTAGACCTCAGTGTGTCATACCAAGTAGTAGTATATATAGGTTAATCTCTGATTAATCCAGCAATGATTTCTGGTAACAAGTAATGCTGACCTCACAACATAGATTTAAAAAAATTAAATTTATAGAATAACTTTCATCAAGTCAAGAAAATTTTATATTACTTGAAATTTACTGGTTTTATTTTAGTAACAGTCTATATTGATATTGTATACTCTAGGTTGATTATTTAATTTATCTCAACTTCCATCTTTCCATCAGAATAATGACTTATATAGTATTTCTCTATTTCTCTCTCTTTCTTTCTCTCTCATACACACAACATATGCAATAACTTTTAAAGAAATAAATAATATACATTTAAGAAATAAATAGTAGAAACACGAAGTCTATATGATAAAAATACTGATGATATTATTTATCGAGTGCTTACTGTACAGTACTCTCTGTGTTAAATATTTCACCTGCATTATTTTATTTAAGCCTCTCAATAAATATATGTGGCATGTACTATTGTTATCATCCCAAGTTTGCAGGTGAAGAAATTGACTTAGAGAGGTTAATTAACTTACACAAGTTTTCACAGCTGGTGAGTGGCAGAACAGGGTTGAAACCCAGAGAGCCTGGCTCTAAGAGCAATGCTTTATGAAGTGAAAGCATACAAAGAACTATACTATACAAAGCAGTAGCTTATAAATAATGACTAAAGGACAAGTCTATCATTTCATTCAAACAGAACTAGATTTTCTCTGTGTCTCAATTCCAGCACAGGTCAGTAGAGCATAGTTGGCAGCTAAGGCCAGTTCTGCTAATTCCTTGGCCCAGGGTTGGCTGAACAAGCCAGCATTAGATAGCTATCAGACCATAGCTGTCCCTACTCACATATTGGATTGAGAAGTGTGGAAACAACTGGGTCTGAGCAGTCTTGGCTTGGAGGGTGTGCACTGGAGGATTGTGTCTGCTCAGTCTGTTGACCGGTTCTCCTATGGGAGCACAGGCTGTCCTTTGCTTCTGAAATGACTTTTTGGAAAGGTCATCTTCCATTAGTTATGATGGGTGTGGACAGCTGAAAGGGCAAGTCATCTACTTATAACCCTAAACCCGGAAGTTGAAGATGGTAGGGAAGAATGTGAGCCATGTTGTAGAAATAGTTCTAAATAATGCTCCCTAACACTACTGGGAGGGGCAGGTTTTAACCCTCTCATTACTGCCTCAACCTTGGCAACAACTCTTTCTCTGTTTAATATCTACTTTGGGATTCTGTACAAGCTTTCATATGCATAACATATTTCCTGTTAAAAGTACATTTGTAGTTACTAGTGTGGCAGAGATGTGGATTTATTATTTTATTAGAGAGAAAATGCATTTTCAGACTCAATGGATGCATTTATTATGTGTCCTATCAAGGGTCCTTAAAAGATTTACATAAAGATACAATTACTAAAACATTAAGATATGGTACTTTTACAACTGACAGATCTTTAGTTTATGCTCTTTTCTTAGTACAATGTTAAATCTAAGAAATTTCAAAAAGCATTTAGAATAATTTTTTGAAAAATTTCTTTACAGAAAAGGAAATACTTTCAAAAATTTGTGTAAATGGAAAAACTCTGGCTCTTATTCCGGAAAAAGATTCATGTATGGAAAACCCCTGATTAAAAGGTCACTTTTAACTGAAACTGAAACAAAGAAAACAAGTTCAAAGTGTAAAGTCAGAGGAAGAGGGACAAGCTAACAGCCCCTTTTATTGTTGTTCTTTTTGAGTTGTTTTCTTACAAAAAAGATTTTAATTTTTCAATTACAGTTGACATTCAATATTATATGAATTTCAGGTGTACAGCATAGTGTTTAGACATTTATATAACTTAAAAAGCAACCCCCCTGATAATTCTAGTATACAAGTGGGACTATACATAGTTATTACGATATAATTGACTGTATTTCCTATGTTGTACTTTATCCCTTGAGTATTTTGTGACTACCAATTTGTAGGATTTAATCCCTTCACCTCTTTTCATCCAGTCTTGTTCTAAGCCCCCTCTCATCTGGCAAACATCAGTTTGTTCTCTGTACCTATAAGTCTGTTTCTGTTTGTTTCTTCATTTATTTTGTTCTTTAGATTCCACAGATAAGTGACATCATATAATTTTTGTCTTTCTCTGTCTGACTTAGTTCACTTAGCATAATGCCTTCTAGGTCCATCCATATTGTTGCAAATGGTAATATTCCATACGTTTTTATGGCCAAGTAGCATTCCATTGTATATATGTACCACTTTTCTTATTTAATTATCTATTGATGGGCACTTAGGTTCATTCAATATCTTGACTATTGTAAATAATGGTGCAATGAACATAGGGATGCATATTTCCTTTAAAATTATTGTTTTGGATTTTTTTGGATCAATGCCCAGGAGTAGAATTGCTGGGTCATAAGGTAGTTCTATTTTTTAAGTTTTTGAGAAACTTCCGAATGGTTTTTCGTAGTGGTTGCACCAGTTTTCAGTCCTACCAACAGTGCGTGAGGGTTCTCTTTTCTCCACACCTCACTAACATTTGTTGTTTGTTGACTTATTGATGATAGCCATTCTGAAAGGTGTAAAATGGCATCTCATTGTGGTTTTAATTTGCATTTCTCTGATGATTAGAGATATTATGAGTATTTTTGTATATCTATTGGCCATCTGTATGTCCTCTTTGGGGAAATGTCTATTTAGGTCCTCTGCCCATTTTAATTGAATTTTCTTTTTCTTTTTTTTTT
>PVKE010033734.1:0-17762 GCA_004027555.1 Craseonycteris thonglongyai
CACACATACAATTACTTTTACTGAGTATCTGGTACTATTATGAGTAGTCAATATCACTTTTTAAACCTGAGAGTACATCAAACAGGGCTCTTGAGTTTTTAGGGTTTTTTTTTTTGTTTTTGCAAACAACTAAAACCATTTCTAGCTATCTGAAGAAAAATTAAATTTTGTATAAAGATTTTTGAAATTCAGAGAGTAGAATAAAAGCTGGATAACCAGATTTATACGGTGCACATGTGTGCTGGAGAGGTAGAAAGAAAACTGGGTGGGAAGCATAGTCACTATTTAAGGAGACAGTTCTTCTTCCTCTCTACCTCACAATCAAGAGATTGAGATTGGGTACTTGTGATTGGTTACTTAGTTTATGTTCTTACATATAGCTGCAGTGAAGTGGGCAGAATAAAGATTAAGGGTTTTATATTACTTCCGGTTGTATCTCACCAGTTGTATTTGCAATGGAGCATTCCCCTCAAGGAGGAAGGACATTTAATACTGAACACACACATATACACATGTGCACACACACACATACATCTTGATACTGTACACTATAGTTAGCACTCAGAAAATACTAATTTGTTTATTGCAATTAAGATTGGTAAGAGTAAATGAATCTGATTTAGCAAAACAGTCATATGGAAGACTGGCTAAGAAAGGTTTGTTACATAGCTTATTATACAGGGAGTTCTGAAATCTGTTTTTTATGAATTTTAAATTGACACAAAATAAATAGTGTTTTATGCAAAAGCTTCTTTTGACAAGGCTGGGGAAGCAGTATAATTCACAAAAATGTCATGCTTTAAAGAATTTGTTAGTATTACATGATCTTTAAAACTATATCTAATAATAAACCAGGTATAAGACAAGAGAATGATATTAGTTAGGCACACTATCCAGATTCAGAATTAGGCTTGTTTTAAGGCAGATTAAAGAATACAAAATTGTATCCTGGATAACTTTACTTTCTAGCCAATATCTAAAATATGATGGAAATAGTATCAATGAACCATATTATTAATGTGTTACTTTTATGTTATTTCTGTTTTTACTTTTCATTGGCATTCCTTTATAAGAAATATCTACCTGCAGTTTTCTCCTCATTCAAAAGTTTGAAGTTGCGAAAATTAGATATTTGGTCTCTCTTTAACTCCTAAAGAAAGAAGAGTGGGAAACTGAAGAATAGAAAATGCATGGTGCAGTCAAGTGAGTGATTTAGGCTAGGTACAATGTTTAAACTTTGACGTTTTTATTGTTTGAAACTACTTTCAAGGCTTCCATAAGAACATAACTAGTATAATAATTTCAGTCTTCTAAATGAAGAACTCTATTATCCAATAAAGGAAAAATATGCATGGCTTTCCATCTAAATTACTGTGATTATGAATTTATTTGACTGAAATGCAATTTTAAATCATTACACTAATTTCTTATGCAATTCTGTCAAAATTGACAATTTTTGTTTTGCCTGTAACTTGTTGAACAATTAGTCACGTGAATTTTAAAAAGTGACTTGATATTAAAACAAAAAAAAGTGGTAATTAAATTGGCAATTTCCAAGTGCATAGCTAAATTTTTTTTTACATGAAGGGGCAGAAATACATCAGAAGCAAGACTATATTCCACTCTTTCAGAATCTGAGCCATGGATCATAGTAACTTAGGTTCCCTGTGATGTGCCATTAGCTTCTTCAAAGTCTCCGTTAACACATTTGATGCTGTTTGTACTACTAAGTGTTCTTGGTTGAAAACAACCAAAGCCAACTTTGGCTGAATAAACAGAAAAAGAGTTTATGATAAAGATATTAGGCATTCATAGAATTGTTGGAGTGCTGGAAAACAAGACAAAAGTTATGCAGCCAGAAACTATACCTAAAATTAAATCAAAGAGCAAGTTTATTAATAAAACTGACAATTTTGCTGTGATCTATTATTTTCAGAAATTGGTACTGTTGTTGTAAAGAGAGAAAGATCCTCAAAACCCTTTCTGCTCCAGTTCTGATGTACTTATCAGACTGAATCTAGGTCATATGTCTGTGTCATGACATTGAAACTTAAGGAAGTGAGTATTCGGCATTTTCTAGCTTTTATGGTGGGAGATATTAATGAATTCATAAGGTGAGGGTCTCTCCAAACATGGAAAACAAATTCAGTGTTCTCAAATCTAGTATACAGAACTTACCTCCTGCAGGGAATTCACAGGAAGACACAAAGTAAACTATAACTATAGATAAAATAACGCATGATGATATTTCTCTCATTCACCTTTCTAATTACCTAAAGTGAGCATGTTGAAGTTATATATTAAACCCAGATTTGGGGGAAGGATCCTAAAACTCTTAACACCATTAATCTTAAGTAAAATTTATTTCCTATTGTTAGCAGAATAAATGTAGAAAGATTATATTTGGGAAGGTTGGAGGAGTATGATAGTTAAAACTAAAGATTACTCCCCCCGCCCCCACCCAGATTAACATCCCTTGATTTTGCAATCACATATTTATTTAAGTCGAGAATATTTAATCTTTAAAATGTGTTGAAATTTGTTAAATATTTTTTTCTGCGACCTCAGTGTTAAGATTGCAAAGAACTGAACTTGGCCAACACCTTGAATAAGGTTGGAAGCAGATTTATCCCCAGAGTGTCCAAAAAGTATGGCAGTCCTGCACACATTGATTCAGCCTGGTGAAACCCCAAGAAGAAAAACCAGCTGACCCAGCCTTCTGACCTTCACAGCTGGGGTATAATAAATGTGTGTTGTTTTAAGCCACTAAGCATGTGGTAATTTGTTTGGGCATTAATAGAAAGCTAATACAAGAAGGTTCAAAGAGACTGGGGTATAGAGCAAAAACTGATCTTCTGGTACAAAAACAAGCCGTATGGTTTAAGACAACATCCCCGCACCAAGTCTCTTTGGTGTAGGATTGGGAGTTGGAGACAGGATTTGAAGAGAAGATGAAGACTGTGAAAAGCAATTTGAAGTCCACTGAAGACATAATAATTCTGCATTTGATTGGCTGTTCCTGCTTTTAAGTGGTTTTCACTCTAAATATGCCTCTTTGTATTCTACCACCATTTACAAATCAAAAGATCCTTATTTTACATCTTCAAGAAGGGCTAATAAAAATGGAGGGCAGTTTGGAATTTCTGCTGATTGATGTAGTGGGTGAAATATGCTGCACTGGTCCATAAATGTTGAAGTGTGTTCAAAACTTTTTAAAATAATTTTCTTCTCAATGAATATGTGGGCATACACATAAAAGTAAGCCAATATCACACACTCAATATTCACATAGGGAGAAATTTCTCATTTACAAACACTGAATTATTCTTTTAACAATGTAAGTATGTTTTTATTTGTTTATTCTTCTATGATTGCAAACATTTGAGGTTTTGGTTTATAAACAGCAACTACTAGCAGCTGGGTTGAGTTATTTCCAAATAGATGCTTTAAAAAAAATTACATATAATAAGAAGATAAAGAGTTCTGGACCAATCAATCTAACACTGTTGAAAATATATTCCCCTTGGATACATAATATAACCAAATTGAGAAGTTTAGAATGTTGGGGGAAGGTTAGGTCAGGGTACCTGTTACTCCCCAGAGCTGACAGCAGCTAAGCAATTTGGAGCTAGGGAGAGAGGGCTAAAATGAACCAGCTTTGTTCCTATTTGTGCCGTCATCTACAGCAGGGGTGTCAAACTCAATTAAAACACGGGCCATTTGATGCAACAGGCAAGATTCATGTGGGCCACATCACATTTACGAAGGTCGCCGGAACTGAGTCAGCAAGTTTATACACACCCACAGGCCCCCAGGAAAGGCACTGGGCCACGTGTATATTTGTCTTCAGTAGTTAAAGGGTTAACGAGGGATTGTGTGTGTGGTATTGCCTCAATCTCCCCTAAGCGCTATTTTCTTCATAACAATTTTTTCAATTTTTATTTTATTTCAGAGCATCGTGGGCCACAAAAAATTACCTCCGGGCCGCCAGTTTGACACCCCTGATCTAGAGGTAGGATTTTGGTGCAACAGTGTATTTTTATCTGTATAGACCTGAGGCTACATGTCAAGGCTGGCAAAACACTGAAAAAAAAACTACTCATTTAAAATTGAGAAACTAGGAACCATATATATTAGAAACAAAGCAAATGAAGAACAAAAATAGTCCTTTAAACAAGTTTGGATCCAGTGTTAACAATAATTGAAAACACAACTTAAAGTAATTTAAAGAATAAAGGTACCTTATTGGCTTCCGTAATTTGAAAGTCTAGGGTTACATGTGACCTTATTTTGGTTTGTATCACTGGTTCTAAGATGTCATCGAGAACTGAATTGTCAGCCACATCTTAAGTCTTGTGTTTGTCATGATCGAAAAATGACAACTAGCTATCCTAGTTGTCAAACACAGTATATCACAAACAGGGAGACATAATGGCCCTGGTAGAATTATTCAAAAGTGTAAGCAAATACATTTTTTCATATCCTCAGAAAACACCCACTCTTGCTTCTTTGGCCTCAGCTGAGTCACACACACATATCTTATCCTATCACAATGATAGGAAATTGTCACAGGCTTACTGGCTAGGCCTTAGACTCTACAATAGACTCTAGAACTGGGGGATGAAGTCCATCTCCACAAACTCATGATTCTCATACAATGGATATAGGAGTAACTGTCTTAGTACCTGTTATAATTGTCATTTGGAAATCTAAGACTCTTCCCTTTATCCCTTATGATAATGCTCATAATATATGAGGGCTGTCCAGAAAAAAATCCAACCATTTAATTTAGCAGAAATGGTTACATGGCTGGATACTTTCCAGATAGCCCTTATATGTACAACTCTTTTTCATAACAATTATTACACTTTATAAAACTGTTTATTTTATATCTCTTTCTGCAATTATTTTTTGAAAATTCATTGTGAAAATTTTCAAACATACAGAAAAATTGAAAAAAATTCAGATTGAACATTTATATTTACTCCACCACTTTCATTCCACAATTAACATTTTGCTATATTTACATTATCATAAACCTATCCATCCATTCATCTCTCAATCTGTCCATTATTCCAGTTTACTTTCTTCTGCTGGATTTTTATATCCATGAAGGAAAGAGAGCTTCTGTCTTGTTCAATAATATATCTTCAGCATACTGGCATGCTTGCTATATGAAATATAGAAAGAGCTCAATAGAAATTGAGAAAGGAAGAAGTGAAGGAAGGGAGCAAGAAAGAAAGAGAGGAAGATATAGAAATAAGGAGGCAGGGAGGAAGAAAGGGCATATTTTGTGGGAAGAGAGTTTGTTTTTATCTTAGCCAGAACAACTGGTACCAATACAGAATATGACTCAATTTATTAAAGATTTATTTTTATTGTTTTATTTTTGATGAGAGAGAGGAGGGGAAGGGTCCATAGCAGTCTCCATGGTTGCACATCATTAGTTTTCTACATAGTTTTCATTTCAAAGGTGGGTGTGGGGCTGCTCAGGGCAGGAACTGGTAGGGGGCCTCCTACATGGAAGGCGTGTCTCTGGGAGCTATGGGCCTTCCACAGGGGAAGCAGGCCTGTGGCAGGAGCCAAACAAGGGGCCTCCCACATAGGAGGCTCACCTCGGTGCAAACTGCACTAGGGGCACGCCCCAGTTCAGCATATGGGTCTGCTTGAGCCAATGCTATTCTTAGACCCTGGGGCTGCAAGATGAGCATTCAACCCACTGAGCCATCACAGCATCCACCAGAGCACGACTCAATTTAAGAGGCCATGAGACATTACTAATGTCAAAGTCCATGTGAAGTTTAAACCATATCTTTGGAAGTGAATGCAGAACTAAGGATGTTAATAGTTTATCAGCAATTGGATTACATGATCAGAAACCTCTCCATATATGTTGGATGCATGGATTGTTGGCATATGACTGTTGAATGTGACTTAAAGGTATTCATGTATGTTTCTATTAGCTAGGTATCCTTCAAAACATAGTTCATGAAGTAATTTTGGTGCAATTAAACTTGAAATATTCATAATTATATAATTAACTATAATCATCTTTGATTACCTTTGCTAATTAATGGCAGTTTATGAGCAAGGCACCTTGTGCAGCCAGCCATGTATCAGAATGTGTGAGAAGGACGGTCATTCGTGGATGGAAATGAATTCAAGGATCCTTGTTCATGCGTTCTTCTAAAAAGCGCAGCCTTCGATAGTCAGTTGGGTCACCTTTAGCCTGTAGACAAAGAGTAAAAGATCAGTTGGGGATAAGTATCATCGTCAGTTCAAATGCTGCTGAAACACATGAGAAGTGACAATGTCAGCAGGACAACAGAAGGAGGGCACACCTGACAGAGCTGGGAGGTGAACAACCAATAGCATTTACAGAGGACAACCACAATAACCTATAAGAATAATGGTAGGGACCATTGGAAAAACATCAGTAATGAGCTTTGAGGTTGGCATCTGGGACATCCACTTCTAGAGGCTCAGAAGTGGCATGGTTCCCAACACACAGAAGGTCACTATGCTTTATTGTATCACTTTACTTATGCCTTAAGTAGCTGGTTAGCTGAGGAGGCATGCCTTATACAAGTAAAATGTATTTAAAACGTTTTGAGAAAGGATGTTTCTGTTGGGATAGTAAACACTGATCTATGTTTATGATATCAAGTCAGCATTTTGTTGTGAAATGGATTTTAGTGATTAAACTAACATAGACAACAAAGCCTTGATGTTTATGTGTATCATGGCTTCCAATTGGTCACACATAAATACTCCTTTTATATTATCTACTAACCTGAGTAATACACAGAGAATAGTTTGTTATCTTAATTTTGTAGATGAGAACATTGACAACCAGAGAAGAAATAACCATAGGAATTTAGAACCGGGTCTGCTCACTCTGAACTCCAACCTCTGTGCATTAGCAGTTGTTTGACAGTTATCTCCTTGCCTAGTAAGGAATCAATGTCTTTTCAGTTAATAATGCTGTATTTTCACAATCAAAAGTAGCTTTTAGAATTTTTGAATTTTGTGGTTTCACTCTAGAAAAAGCAGGTATGTTTAATTATTTTGTGTTTGTGTAGTGATTTGAGGACACAGTCTAGAAATTTATTTTATACAATTTTCACCCTTTGTTTCCTTAGTTGCCTTCTAACCCAGAGAGGAGAAATTTCATATGAAGACTACTTTTTGTCAGAAATAAGCAGTTATCTCAATTTTGAGTGTGTGTCATATATTGGTGGATATTTATTTCCTTTGGGTCAGAATACATTAGGATGACTCTTCTGGGTAAAAGTACTAAAATCCCAACTCACACAGATTGCATGAAACAAGGAATTTGTGAACTCAGGAACTGGAAATCTACTGGAGAAGAGCTAAGCTTCTGACATAGTTGGATCCAGGTGTTCAAAAGTGTCTTCTGGGACCTTTCTCTTTTCTTTTCTTGGCTCTGCTTTCCTAGAATTTGACTTCAGTCTCTGGCAAGCTGTCCTCTAAAGTAGGAGAAGGACCACCCAGAGAGCCAGGCTCATATCCTACCAGTTTAGGTGCCCTTTTGGAAAAGACTTTCTTTTCCAACTCAACCAAAAGAAAGAAAAAAAAAGCTCTAGGTTTGAGTCCATTGGCCTGTACCGTGTGAGGTTTTTTTGGTCATATCTAAGCCCTAATATGTAGATCTTTGATTGTCCATACGCTAAACTCTCACTCCCTGGGCTAGACTCTCAAACCTCTTTAATCGCGTTGTCAAAGTATGGTGTGGGTGGTATAGCAGAAGAAAATCAAGGTACTCTTTATCAGAATGGAAACGTGGATACTGAGCAGATTCAAACAATGATGTCACTAGTTTAAGTTTAAATAAAGTGGTGGGTTATTTACAGGGGAAAAAGAGGGAGAATGTAATTTTGTAAGTTATACTTTCTTGAAAGACAGAAGTTGATGATGCTTATGTAGTATTAATCAGTTATGTTTAAATATAAAATATTTCTTGAGTAACAATGCCTGAATAGTATTCCAAAGCTCAGTTTTTCATTTAAATTGTAAAAAAGAATGAGTGTTAGCAAATTGGTTAATTAGTGTCATGTTCTCACTTTTATCAGCAAATGAAAATATAAATTTTAAATGAAGTTTAGTTGACACTACCATTTATTTCTGCTGGTTGTTATACATTTTTATATTGTAATTTTTATATGTAATTTATTTTTATATGTAATTTTCAGAGGATATATACTTCTTGACAAATATATACTCTGTGAAGTTCTGGAAGATTTTCTTTGATTTTTTTTTTTTTAGTTTTGATTTTTTTTTTTTTAAGATTTATTTTATTGATTTTTGACAGAGAGAAACAGAGACAGAGAGAGACAGAGAGAAGGAAGAGGGCCCAGAGCCATCTCCACAGTTGACATTAGTTTTCCATATAGTTTCACTCCACAGGTGGGTGCAGGGCTGCGCAGGGCAGGAACTGGGCCAGGAGTCTCCCACATAGGTCCCGGCAAGAACTGAACTGGGGGCACACCCCAGTTCAGCATGAGGGTCAGCATGGGCCGGGGCCGGGACTCGATCCTCGGTCCCCAGGGCTTCAAAGCGAGCACTTAACCCGCTGAGCCATCCCAGCTTTCCCATTGATTTTTAATTTTACCATTCTGAAAAGAGAATTCAGAAAGGACGTGTCCACAAGAGTTGACATCTTGATATCCTATATTCACAGATTGTAACTGTCATGGAAACAAAAGAGCTCTGGGTGAAAATTATTTTTCTGCAACTCAGTAAGTGTGCTGTTACATGAGGAGTAATTGAACAGGGGCCAACAAGTGCTGTGGTTAAGCACTTGGGTCTTAGAATTGAACAGAACTGGGTTGAGTCTGCAGCTTCATCACTTACCAGCCATGTGGTGTTGAACAATTTACCTCACCTATCTTCCATTTCTCACCTTTGAAATGAGATCAAATTATCTCCAGAAGATTGTCAGTATTATAGGAGACTAATCAGTTGAAATATTTATTGTAGTTCCTGATATAAGTAAGCATTCAGTTAGTCATTTTTTATTTTTATTTTTGGAACACAGTATGTAATGACTTCTAACCCATAGTGATTCAGGACATAACTTTCCCCAGCTGGCTGTTTGTATCTCTTTTGTGTTTGTTTGCTTGCATTTTTGGTAGAATACCTTCTCATTAGTGAAGACATTGGGAAACATACTCTTAGGATGAAGTTTTAATACAAGTGAATTAGATTTTGATCAATTTCAGTGTGTATATGACTGTAATTAACAAGTAAAATGAACACAGACCACTTACAATTTATTAAAGTAAGGGAGAAAATTACATTTGATCATAAGTGAAATTCTCTGCAAGTTTACTCACTTAGCGGAAGATATTTGGGGAGAAGTACTTTAGTCACTGATGTGTCAGGAATTTGCAAGTGAAACCTCCGGCTGTCATTGTTATGAAATGTAGTTGACCTTAACTGAACTATCTCAGTTCTTGGCATCACAATCTTTGAGCAGGGCTCAAAATCTTTTGCATATTTTAATATTTGTTTTTCCAGTATGAATATTAGAACATTGGGTGTTCATCTGTTGCTTGTTCTGTTTTGTGGTAGATGGCTTTGCTGAGATATGCTGAAGAGATACCCATGAAGGAGTTAATATTCCTACCTCTTTGCCAAGTGGACACAGGGAATCAGTGTTTGCAAAAAGGCTCCAAACTAGACAGCCTTGATCCTATCACCTGTCCAAAGGATTGATATTGTGAGATTGAATGGAATCCTATAACGTTTTGAAAAAGGAAATTAAAAAATCCTAAGAAAACAGGCTGTACTCATTTACCGAGCATGGTTGAGAGAGGGATTCACTAATTATTGCCAAGTTAATTTTTGTACCTTGCTGAGATGAATGGCTTAAAAAACCCTTAGGGCCTTTTTGGTAAGAATTTTGCTGAAATCAGCCTGCTCTTGTTCTGTTAGCCTTGTATTATTTTTTTTAACATATACAAAATAAGGGAAATTAAGAAATATTATGCATGTGCAAAATCTTCCTTGTAAACTCAAATGTACTAGTTGGGTTTGAGGGCATTGACACTTAGTAATATGAAATCAAATCATTTAGCAAAATTGCTGCTAAGCTAGTATGGCATTTCTTTATGCCATTTTTGCATCCTTTTATTCAAAATCACACACATACCCCCTTTATGAGCATCTGATAAGCTTGCCCCTGTTCTAACACCTGAAAAGAAAAAAAGAGAACCTAGTCCTCAAAAATTCTAGAAGATTATGTCGAGTCAATGATTTCTCCACAATGTATAAGTATATTGTATTATGTTGAAAACTTTCTTATCTTCAAAGACTAGATTATAACTCTTCTGATTCCTAGGATATAAGAGCTAATAAAGCATTAAATAGTCCATAGATTCTATAACTTTATTTTTTTTCTTTTAGTGGAGCCTAATTTTTGCCAACATTTCCTTAAAAAATGTTTAAATATAGAGAAAATTAGAAATAATTTTATATTGAAGACCATGGTCATATAGCACCTACATTCTACCATTAAAATTTTAACTATATTTTCTTTATCACAAATCTATTGTTTTATAGAGAAACATCCATTTAAAAATTATATCTTGGGGAAACCAGGATGGCTCAGCATGGTAAGCGCTCATTTTGCAGCCCTGGGTACCAAGGATCAAATCCCGGCCCCAGCCCATGTAGACCCACATGCTAAACTGGGGTGTGCTTCCCATACAGGAGGCCCACAGCCAAGTTTTTGCCCTGCACAGCCTCTACCCACCTATGTGGAATGAAACCATGTCGAAAACTGATGATGTACAACTATGGAGACTGCTCTGGGCCCTCCCCCTTCTCTCTGTCTGCCTTTCTCTGTCCCTCTCTGTCTGTGTCGAAAACAATAAAATAAATCTTTAAAAAAATAATATATTATACGGAACCTCAGTATTTCTTAACACAGATAAACTCAGCACTTCTCTGATCACAATAGAGCCCTATGCCCAGAGGTCTATTTTTCTGATTAGTCTTTCCCTGAGGGGACACCTGTATTAGTTCTAATTCTTACAATTTGACAACCAATGACCTAGTCAATTCTTATTAGTTTAAAAATTAAAAAAATAAATAAACTGAGATGCAGAAACTTGGCATCACTACTGCAAGGCTGTCTTCTAAGCTGCAGGCACAGTGTTGTACAACAAATCTCTAGAATTTATTCTTGCGTAACTAAAACTTTGTACCCTTTGAATGTCATCTCCTGTTTCCTTTCTCCCAGCTATAGGCAACCATTTTGCTCTCAATCTCTCTGAGTTTGATTCTTTTAGATACCTCATATAAGTAAAATCATTAAGTAGCTGTCCTTTGGTGACTTTTTATTTCATTAAGCAGAATGCTGTCCAGGTTCATCCATGTTAGTGCAAATGGCAGGATTTGCTAAATATACCAGCTATTTTGCTGCCATGGATCTAGGCCATCAAAGATGTTCTGATTTGGGGGTATGGGGCAGCAGTATCCTATAAGGGCTACTACTATTTCTTTCCAAAAACTTTGTGCTTAATTTGGTCAATTTAAAAAACTGAAGAAAATTAGAAATATTATCGTTTAGGAGTCTTCAAAAAATAGTCTTCAATCTTCTATTTCATCAGGAAGAAAAGAAAGTCTTAATTCTTTTAGTAGTTACTTTACTTGTTTGCTTTACTTCAGATACATAGATCAGGGAACCCAAAATCAAATGCATTCATGGGTCAGACTTGTGACTTCACAGAAGCTGGCCAGGTAGAAACTTCATTTCTGTATAGAAAATTGTTTTCTTTCAGTGAAATACAGACCTTTCAGTTTATCATTATTTTTTCCATTTTGACAAAGACATAGGAATAAAACATCCCATTTCTTCTGATTCTAGGAAAGCAGCTATGATGACTACAAATAGACTCTCCATCTCAGAGTTAGGAAGGCAATTAAGAGACAGAGTTTTTGACACCTTCAGTACTGTCCTGTCTTAATGGCAGAAAGGGGGTCCTGTAGGTGAGGAGGAATTTCTCTTCAGCCCCTGCTAGGTGTGCCCATATATGAATGCAGAGATGACAGCGTTTTAGCAACCACTTTCTCTAAAAAGCCAACCAGGAATTAGTCTTCATCTACAACTTAAAAAATAGTGTATGTGGTATGAACATTTAGCATGAGATTTACTCTGTTAACAAATTCTTAAGTGCACAAAGCCATATTGTTAACCACAGATACAATGTTGTACAGTAGATCTTTAGAATTTATTCTTCTTGCGTAACTGAAACTTTATATGCTTTGAATATCATGCCCTGTTACCTTTCTCCCAGCTCTATGCCACGATTTACTCTCACTTGCTCAGAGTTTGATTCTTTTAGATACCTTGTATAAGTAAAATCATGAAGTAGCTGTCCCTTGGTGACTTATTTATTTCATTAAGCAGAATGTTGTCCAGGTTCATCCATGTTGGTGCAAATGGCAGGAATTTTTTTTAAAGACTGAATGATATTCCATTGAATGCAGATATGTCATTTTTTATTTTTCCATTTGTTGGTCAGAATTTGAGTTGTCTCCATATCTTGGCTATTATGAATAAGCTGTAATAAACATAGAGTACATATATATCATTGTGATCCTGATATTAGTTTCTCTAGGTATATCTTCAGGAGTTAAGTTATCATATAGTAATTCTGTTTTTCATGTTGAAGTGCCCAGTAGGACCCTCAGTTTTTGGCAGTTGGTAAATTCTAGGTAGAGAGTTTTATTCAGGTAGAAAGTAAACTCAGCATCTTCTTGTTTCTCTTGGAGAAATGAATGTGGGTACAGGCTGTTAAGGGGTTCTGTTTTTAATGATATTAATACATAAATCATTCTGAATCAGAACTATCTAATATCCTTAACCAAACAAAACTAAGGGGGCATCTTATCTTAACATGTTAATCTTTCCCTGTTTTTTTTTTTGTTTGTTTTTAACCAGCTGATTTTAGAGGTATATCATCTTAGGATATCTAGAAAACTATTTTAGACATCTAACTATTCTCTAAAAGTTTCAAGGAAGCATTCAAAAATATCTAGTTTGCTTTCTTAAGGTGGCTTACTTATGAAAAGCTTTTATAGAATTCTCATTTTTGTCTTCTGTTTCTACCCTACATTCTACCCCTACTTTTCTTTCCATTGCAGACATGCATATAATGTGTTTAATGAGTTTCTTTTTGTTTATATGTGTTCTTGCAAAATAGATACCATTGCTTTATAGACATGTTTTTTTTTAATTCACATGAAAGTAATTGGGTTGCATAAAAAATTTCTGCATTTTAAATTACTATATAATCTTCAACTATGTCTATAAAGTGACAAATTGCAGTTATTTAGGCAAAAATAATTCTACCTTGAGATGCAGTGAAGCTTAAACAATTAATTTTATAAGGTGTTTTGACAGTTTTCAATAGATTTATGGTCTTTGAAGAAAATTCTAATTTATTCCTTAACATTTCCTTTATTTAGAGCAGCATATTTGAACAGGTCCCCAATTTAAAAAAAAAAAAAAGCTATTTTGCAGTTTCTTTTCATTAATTTTATGGTGAACATGTCTAGACTGCTAAATGTATTAAATTCACTTATTGAGAGTGAACAGTCCACATTAGGTATTTTTATTTCATTAAAGTCTCATAAAATAGGCCACTCAAATATCTGAAGCTATATACTAAAAAGACAGGTAACAAGTATAAAAAAAGTGAAATTTAAAATGTGTTTTTGCCCTCAGTCATAAAGCTTATTTCACTCATTCTTTCATACATGGTGATATATAGACATAAAAATAGACATATTATCAAATCATATTGTGTAATGAATAATTATTACTATGAAGATATAATAAAAGATTTCCTCTGTGTCATTAGATGAACATTTTCTCTCAGTGACAACATATTTTCTGTTGTTAGCATCCCATTTCTTGACTGTCATTTTTGCTGCGTTTTTTTTTTTCTGGTTCTAAAATGCTCTGTCAGTCTTGGATTCCCAAATAGGACATGGTCTTCCTGATATGGAAAGTATAGTAAAACAAAGAAATGAAGCACATTCAGAGATAAGCAAGGCAACATTGAACTATAAAATTGTAGAACAAGCTAATTTTGGAATGTGGATATAAATATAATAGATAAGATATTTTCAATGTTTATGTAATAGTACAAGACATAATTCTGCATGACCTGGTTTCTTTCTCCCAGGAATGTAAGGTTGGTTTAACATCTGCCCAGTGAATCACATCAATAAACAAAGCAAAATTATGTTGTTTGTTACTAGAGATTATTAGAAAAATAACTTCACGTTCATGGGAAAAAAAACATATTAAACTCATTCTAGAAGGATTTTTTAAGGTTCATTAGCAGTTTCTGTGTTAAATCAAATGGAAACATCAAATGTAACAAACACTAGAGATATTCTAAGATAAGAACTAAAATAAAGTTTACGTAAATCATATTATGTAACATTGTTTTGAAAATGCTAGCCCATGCAATGGGACAAGACAATTAAATAATAAGTTAACATATTATGAAGGAGTTAAAATATCGTTAGTTGTCATGATATAATTTGCTTCAGTGTGATTCTCATCCAGATGAATATATACCCTTTTTCAAGTATCTTCCTGAAATGAGACCAAGTAAAAGAGGCAGTGAAGAAATACAACCACATGATTTTAACCATTGTTTGGCCTAGTCTAGTGGAAAAAATATAATTTGATACTACCCCAAAGGCTCACCATAAATATTTTTTTTAACTTCTTTCTTACATAGTCTCACTCATTTTTTAATAACCAGTTGTTCTCAAATTCTTCACCAAACTCTCCCTCAAGGTGGATCTGACATGTAGTTCTGTTTCTGATTTTTGCTATGATTATATGAAGGTGGTAAATGAGATATTGGAAGGAAACTGTGAATGTACTTATGCATCTGTCTTATCTGAAAACTTAACCCTTATAGTCTAACTTTCTTTGTGTATTTAATTTTTCATATTTTTGTATTTCATATAAGGCACGCCACTCTCAAGCTTGCTTCCCCTTGTTTTGTTTTTCTCAAGGTCTTGGTAGCATGCACATCTCCCAGACTTTACAAATAGTACATTCTCTTTCTTTTAATTGTCCTTGAGAGCTCTCCATTTGCCTTTAAAATAAATTTCTATTTAGATTAATATTGCCCAATCAACTACAAAAAGCTTCAATATCTAAGCCCAGAAACTTCACATTACATTTTCCATTTTTCTAGTTTCATATCACTTCCCTTTTAATATCACACTTTGTACAAAGTGAATAATGTTATGACTTGACAAAAAACATATAATAAAACTCCAGATCCTATGAAATTAAAATTTCACTTATATTTTTCTATAAGTGTGGAAAAGGTATGTTTTTTATGGCTTTACTGCCACAAACCACCCATTTTATTTGGCATTATAAATGTATTATAAGATATACTGCTTTTTGTCTAAAAACGTTGCTGACATAAGAAATAAACTTTCTGTACCTGTCTCTGTGGGTGTTGGGAGGGGAAAATGGGTGAATGAGGCCAAAAAGTACAAACTTCCAATTAAAGATAAACAAGTTCCTGGGATATAATGTACAGTATGGTGACTATAGTTAATAATACTGCAGTATATACAAAGTTATTAGAAGAGTAGATTTTAAGAGTTCTTCACCACACATGCAAATTATGTGAGGTGATAGATGTTTTAACTAACCTTATGGTGGTAATCATTTTTCAGTATATGCATAAATATTAATAAAAGCACTATACTGTAGACCTTAAACTTCTGCACTATTATGTGTCAATATATCTCAGTGGAGTTGGAGAAAAATGTTGCTAAAATATGTTAATGTGGTGGGCGATGTACATAAGTAACAAAATTCAGGAACTCCTTTATGTAGAGATTGAAGATTGATACATTGTTTTGTTGTTGTTGTTTTTATTTAAATAATCAAGAGTAAAAGAGATAGAGGTGGGAACCAGTGATAGATCAAATCCCAAGGAAAACTGTAAGAGATAGAATTTATGAAGATGAACAGTTCTAGAGAAGAAAAAAGGAGATATTAAAGTTTAGATATCTTAGTAGAAGAAAAGAACAAAAAGAAGGGAAGCTTTTTAATTCATCTATAATATGAACAAAATAATAATGGAATTGAAAAATACACAAACACACATATACGTATTTTTGCATTCTGTGTTTAGTCATAGACTGAAACAAGAGATATCATTATTTTGTAGGCAACTATGTTCATATTGTTTTTTGTTGGATCTAAGATTCCATGGGTATCCTAAGATCTACTAGAAGGAAAAAGCAATAGAGAGAGGGAAAGATAGAGAAAGAAGGGTTGAAATTAAGA
This sequence comes from Craseonycteris thonglongyai, assembly GCA_004027555.1. Lineage (NCBI taxonomy): Eukaryota > Metazoa > Chordata > Mammalia > Chiroptera > Craseonycteridae > Craseonycteris > Craseonycteris thonglongyai. Next base: position 16,370 of record PVKE010033734.1, read on the forward strand.
GGTCTTTTTTTCTCGTTGTTCAGAATAGTTCTTTCTATTTACACATTGGTTTTATGTAAAATATTTTATTTGAGAAAAGATACTGTCGTCTTTCCTTGGTTTTTTTTGGGGGGGGAGGGAGAATACCCCTTAAGACATCAGCGGATGCCTGAAACCATGCTGAACCCGATACAGTCATATACTGTTTTTTTCTACATACATATGATAAAGTTTAATTTATAAATTAGGCACAGTAAGAGCTTATGAACAGTAACAAATAATAAAATACAATCATTAATATAACAGTATACTGTACTAAAAGTTATATGAATGTGGTCTTTCTCAAAATATCTCCTCCTGTACTACCTTTTCACTTAAACAAAGTAATTTATGGCTTCCCTTTGGCATAGCCAAATGCTAACATCACTACTTTTGTGACTCTGGGGCTATTTCTAACTAAAATAGCGATTACTTGAATACAAGCACTGCAGTACCAGGACAGTCAATCTGAAAACCAAGAAGGCCACTAACAGGCAGAGTGAATATGCTGAGTAAAGGTGTGATTCACATCTTGGGAAGGACGGAGAAGAATGGTATGAGATTTCATCACATTACTCAGAACAGCATGTGGTTGAAAACTTATGAATTGTTTATTTCTGGAATTTTTTATTTAATATTTTAGGACGGTGACTCACCATGGGCAACTGAAATTGTAAACAGTGAAACCATAGATAATGGGAGATGACAGTACTTATCTCTAAAAGAAACTAGATAACCCTTATTCATTGCTCTTGGTTAAAAGTTTCCAGGAAGGTCATCAGGAGCTGGTAGTTTATTCATAGAAGGAGGAAAAAAACAAAACTGATATAATAATATAGAGTTATCATAAGGTTCAGACATATTACCACTAATGGTTCTTGCTGATACTTGCTGGTCTGAAGTAAGATTAAATGGAGTATTGAAAGAGATAACTAGAACCCACGGAAGGAGGGTTGTTATTATTCTATCACCAGAAATTAAAGGAGACAGACCAAGGCAAGAGCTTAGAGGGTGACTGCTCTTTGGCACATTATCATGACATTAGCAAACAACATGCTTTTCATCCAATAGGGAGAAATAGCTCAGTTCCTCTGGCCCACAGTTGACTCCCTACAATGGGATCCATTAAGTCAAAATCAACAAAGGTCAGAAGAACTGTGGTTAGCTACACACATATTCCCTGTGGTAGCTGTGAAATGATGGAGCGTCTCACTATTACTAGTGCTATTTTATGCTCCAAGTAGGGTCTTTTAATGAATGAATTTGGGTCAGCATTCAGGACATAAAGCCTTAATCCAGCAGCTCCTTAGCTGGATCTGGCCTGAAAGTTTTGTGTGACACAAAATATGTTTACTATGTGTGAATTAGTTATCGA